>PVJC01009429.1:0-45914 GCA_004026665.1 Murina feae
CTCCTCAGATGACAGTGGTTTCTCTGGTGGATGCTGTTAGCAGGAGGGTATCTCTGGCTTCTGAGGAAAGCTGCTCAAACAGCTGGTATTCCTTGGACAGAGGTAGGATATTCACGTGGTTGTTGTTCTTTGGATCTATGTTGGATGCACGCTGCTACTTTTCTTAGATGGAGCCTGTTGCTTGTGATGCTGTAGCTGTTTGGACAGGGGCAAGTTGCTTACAGTGTGACTGTTCCTCACGCAAGTGCAGGTTGCTCACTCAGTTGTTGGTTCTCCAATGGGGGATGGGCTGCTTGCATGGTTACTGTGCCTTAGGTGGGAGTGAGCTGCATGTGTGACTGCTGCTCCTTGGATAGAGGCAGGATGCTCTCCCCGCTGTTGCTTGTCCGACAGGTGCAGGCTGCTTTTGGCTGATGCTCCTTGGTTTAGTGTGGGCTGCTCCTCAGATAGGGGTGAGGCTGCTCACGTGGATGCTGCTCCTCGGACTGGGAAACAGGCTTCTCACACGGCTGCTGATCCTTGGACAGGGGGTTGCCATGTGAGGCTTCTGTTCTTAGATCTGGGGCAGGCTGGTCTCAGAGCTGCTGCTCCTTAGACAGGGGTGAACTTCTTGCGTGTCTGCTGCTTATGTGGTTGCAGTACCTTGGGCTAAGGTGTTAGGCCAGTCAGAGGAGAGCACACTTCAGAACTCACAGTAGCCTGCACCCAGGATGTCTGGAGACTTGTTGCCTGTGGGCCCAAAGCTGAAGTAGCAGGTCCCTGGCAGAGGGTGACTGAAGAGTCTCAGATGTTGTCTGAAGGCCCTGTATGGGGGTGAAGTCTGGCTCCCAGTTACAACAGCTCTCCCCTTAAAGATGCTAGGACGGTGAGGATGGGCTGGCCTCCTGGAGCTGTCTACAATGGTAGCAGTGGCTGTCTAGTTAAGAAAGCCCATTTAGCTCGACCACTGCGGGATCTATCTGTGCCTCACTAACATACTCACACGCACATTCCACATGACCACACCGTCCCCTTTTGGTCCTTCACTGACTTACACTCTCTCCTTCACTGCCCCCTTCTTTCTGTCTCTGTAGTTGGGTCTGGGGTATTATTGACCTTTTCTTGGATGGGGTTTCCTCTACTGGTGTCTGCTTGTGGGGTTCTCTCTCTAGCACCTGGCTAGACAGGATAAAGTTCACCTCGATAGGACACCACACAAAGGGACCCAAGCACAATTGTACTAATGACAATAGTAACCCCACAATAAGTGACCACCCCCAGCAGAGAGGATGGGAGCGGTATCTCTAGATGCTGAGCTTGTATACAGAAGATACGGTTAAGAATTGGAGGTACACAGGGAGGATCTCAGTTCAGTATAGAGGAAGTTGAATAGGGATGGGTGATAAAAGGAAAGAGAATGAAAGAGGAGAAAAAAAATAAAATAAAATAAAAATAAGATAAAATGACTTTACAAAAAAAAATTGGATTTCTAAAATGGTATAAAAATAGCCAAAAAAACAATATAATAACAGAATAAAGTAAAGTGATTGAAAAGTAAAGTGAAGAGAACTAGAGAATAAAGCAACAGACACCAACAGAGGAAACAAAGAGAAAAAAAGAAAAAGAAAAGGAAAGGTAATATAGTAATAAGAAGATACCAATTTAAAAAAATAATAAAAAATAAGAAAATTTAAAAAAAGTGTAAAATACAAAATATATATTTAAAAAATTAAAAAGAATATATATATATGAAGAAGTAAAATGTTCCTCTGGCTGGCTTAAGATCCCAGTCTTCTGTATTGTTGTGTTTCTCAGGATCCAACTGCTGGGTCCAAGAGTCTCTCTTTAGGTCTGCCTTTTAGTAATCTCCAGGACTGTTTTCTTTTTTACAGTTCAGGGTGGAGCTTGGTGTGGCTGTGTTGGTTGCCTGGATACTGGAGGGAGGGGTTATCTCTCCAGGGGACAATGGCTACTCAGGTCCCAGGCTCCAGCACGATCCGGCCTCCAACTCACTGCCACTTCCCTGGGTCTTCCCTCTCTCTCCAGATTCTGCCACTTGGTGCCTCTCCCCCCACTTCTGCCACTGGCAAAAGTCTTTCTTCAGTGAGCCCCAGGCGGGAGGGGCTCCGGCAGTGCTTGCGCTTGCATGCGCGCCCAGTCCCTTCTCAGGTACTTAGGGCTGGAGGCGCCAGTCATGTACGGCACCGGTGGGAGTGCCGTGTCACACGCACGCGCCCTGTCCCTTCTCCGGGGCTCAAAGCTATGAGGCGCCACTCACGTGCGCACTGGTGGGGATGCCGTGTCACACGCACGCCCTGTCTCTTCTCCGGGGCTCAGGGCCGTGAGGTGCCAGCCGCGGCGGGCGCGCCCCCGTGGGAGTGCTGAGTCGCCGGCTATGGAGGCAGGCAGGATGGCGCGGGTGCACAACTCTCCGTTGGAACACTCAATTCCTCTCTGACTGCAAGCCCTGCCGTGGAATCCAGTCCGAGGGGGGCAGCCTCTCCTCTGCCCACACTCCCCCACCCTATCCTGGTTGTGAACCCATATCCAGAGTCCCCCACCGACCAGCAGTTCCCTGGACACTTCCTCCACTGTGCCCTTCCCCAGAGATGCGGCCGAGCGCCTGCGCCTGGGCTTTCTGGGGCCTCAGGGGCTGGAGTCTGGTTCACTGACCTTCCTTAAGCCCCGAGTTCACCTCTCCCAGCAGGATTCTGTCTCACCCGGTCGCAGGTGTTTCCCAGCTCCACCTCTTCTGCAGCTTGGGCTGGAAAGCACTTGCCTTAGCTGCTCACTCCCTCCGCTCCCGGGCAGGCACCGGACTCTTCTCCTTACACCGCCGCCATTTTTCTCTCTAGTCCATTTACATTTAAAGTTGGTATTGAAATATACTTGTTTGAAGTCATTTCTATTTTTGTGCCTGAGTTGTTTCTTACCTTTTTATTTCTTCTTTTTACAGCATTCCCTTTAGCATTTCTTGCATTGCTGGCTTGGTAGTGATAAACTCCTTTAGACTTTTCTTGTCAGTGAAGATCTTGATTTCCCCTTCAATTCTGATTGATAGTCTTGCTGGATAAAGTATTCTTGTATTCAGTCCTTTGCTTTGTAATGCTTTGTATACTTCCTTCCATTCCCTTCTAGCTTGATTTGTTTCTGTTGAGAAATCATTTGATAATCTGATGGGATGTCCTTTGTCTCTGTCTCTCTCTTGCAGCCTTTAAGGTTCTCTCTTTGTCCTGTACATTTGCCAGCACTATTATGATGTCTTGGTGTGGGTCTTTTGGGATTCACCTTGGTTAGAACTATCTGTACTTGTGTAACTTTTTTCCTCTCCATATCTGGGAAATTTTCTGTCATTATTTCTTCAAATACATTTTGTAATCCTTTTTGCTCTTCTTGTTCTTCTTGCAGCCCTATTATGTATATGTTACTTCGTTTCATGTTGTCTCAAAGCTCCCTGAGGCTCTCCTCTTGCTTTTTAATTTTTTTCTCCAGGTGCTATTCAGATTGAGCTTGTTTCTCTAACCTTATCTTCTAACTCACTAATTTAGTCCTCTCCTTCTTCTAGTCTACTGTTGAAACCTCCAATGGTATTTTTGATTGTAGCTATATCACTTTTCATTTCTTCCTCATTGTTGCATAAGTTGTTGATTTTCACATCCATCCAGTGAATGAATTGTACAACCATTTCTCTGAATTCTTTTTCTGTCATGTTGCATGCTTCAATTTCACTAATTTCCTTTCTTGGTGATTCCTCATTTTCTTTCCTCTGGGGATTGTGTCATCTTCCCATTCTGACTGTCTCCAGAAAGTTCAAACTTTGAGTTGTGTTGGCCTTGGCCATTTGCAGTGGGAGCTCCTCACCATTTTAGTGTTGTTGAAGAGGTCCAATACTAAAATGTTTGGTTATTGTTGGTTGGTGGGAACCAGGCTAACTCAGAGTCAGTGTTGCCAGTGCTCAATGTGGCTTTGTGTGTGCACTTAGAATCAGGGACCCCCACCTGCATCAAGCTGAAGCAGATATCCCCCTGGAGTGTGTTGGAAATCAGAGCCCTCTAGCATGTGCCAGTAATCATAGTTCCCCAAGAATCCAGTATTGGCATGTCTGTTGCTTTGCATGACCTCACATTGAGAATCAGGGTCCCTGTTTGTGCATGCACCAAGAATTGGAGTCATGGGCTCTTAGTGTGAATGCACTGGGATTCAGAGATCCCAGGCGCAGCTGATAAGAAAAAGAGTCAAGTCACTGGTGCTTAGTACTGCCTACTGCCTGGACAATAGGATCCCAGAGCCTCTGCTGTGGGGAACAAATTTCCAAAGTTCAGAGTTCCTAGGCACCAATGCCTATGGCATTCACACATTTCTAGGCACAGATTCTAGCAGCCCCTGCTGTGGGGAATAGGTCCCCAGCATTTTTACATTTCTAGGCACAGATTCCAGCAGCCCCATGTGCGGGGAACAGGTCCCCAGTGTTCGCGCCTTTCTAGGCACAGATTCCTGCCCTGTGGCATGGGGAACAGTTTATCAGAGTTTCTGAGTCCCCTGTCTCAAATACCCACAGCATCATGCTGAGGGGGAATGGGTTTTCAGATTTCCCAAGTTCCTAGGCTTAAATCCTGTAGTAGCGCTGCGGCCCAAGCAAGATGTGGGTCTATAAGTTACTTCGACACTGTCTGCGAGGCTGTGGGAGTGAGATGGGCTCTATTACTCACAGAGATCTGCTGCTGGGATGTCTGGATTCTTGGTGTCCGTGGGTGCATAGCTATGGTCGCAGGTCTCTGTCCCAGTGGTTGCAGGGTCCTGGTTTGCATCTGAGACCAAACTGGGTGGTGCTGAGTCCAGAATCCTAGTTGCAATCAGCTCTGTATATCAAGATGGCATTGCTTCTGCTCCTTTGCTGGCTGCCCTGGAGTGTCCACACTGGGAGCGGGGCTCTGCATCTAAGATTGCCCTGTTTGGCAGCCCCTTAGAAGACCTGCAGAATCTAACTGTCTCTAGCTCATACACACACAGACACATACACACACACACCATACACATCCACACACTCCTCTTTTGCACCCTGGCTCTCTCACACTCTCTCCCTTCCTACCTTCCTGCTGGTCACCATCTTCTCCTATATATATAACATTCTTTTTTAATTTTGTTTTATTGCTTAAAGTATTACAACAAGTGATAGATAGGTCTCCATTTTTTCCCTTGACCTTCCCCCCTACTCCCTTAACCCCAGTTTCTTGTGTCCATTGATTATGCTCATATGCATGTATGCAAGCCTTTCAGTTGATCTCTTAACTACCCCCATACCTCCCCACCCTTCCAGTTTTAGGATAACAGTCTGTTCAATGCTGTTCTGTCTCTGTATTTGTTTATGTTTATCAATTTATGATGGTCCATATTATCCATAAATAAATGAGGTGATGTTATATTTTTCTTTCATTGACTGGCTTACTTCACTTAGCATAATGCTCTCCAGTTCCATCCATGCTGCTGCAAATGGTAAGCATTCCTTCTTTTTTACAGCAGCATAGTATTCCATTGTGTAGATGTACCACAGTTTTTTAATCCACTCATCTCCTGATGAACACTTAGGCTGTTTCCAAATCTTAGCTATGGTTAATTGTGCTGCTATGAACACAGGGGTGCATATATCATTTCTGATTGATGTTTCTGGTTTCTTGAGATATATTACCATAAGTGGGATTACAGGGTCAAAAGGGAGTTCCACTTTCAATTTTTTGAGGAAACTCCATACTGTTCTCCACAGTGGCTATACCAGTCTGCATTCTCACCAGCAGTGCAGAAGAGTTCCTTTTTCTCCACATCCTCTCCAGCGCTTGTCATTTGTTGATTTGTTGATGATAGCCATTCTAGCAGGTGTCAGATGATACCACATTGTTATTTTGATTTGCATTTCTCCTATAATTAGTGACTTTGAACATGTTTTCATATGTCTTTCTGCCTACTGTATGTCTTCTTTTAAAAAGTGTCTATTTAGGTCAATTGCCCATTTTTTGATTGGATTGTTTATCTTCCTTTTGTTAAGTTGTATGAGTTCCTGTAAATGTCAGAGATTAAACCCTTATCAGTGATATCATTGGCAAATATGTTCTCCCATGCAGTGGGTTTTCTTGTTGTTTTGTTGATGGTTTCCTTTGCTGTGCAAAAGCTTTTTATTTTGATGTAGTCCCATTTGTTTATTTTCTCTTTAGCTTCTGTTTCCCTAGGAGCAGTATCATTGAAGAAATTCCTTTGGCACATGTTTGCAATTTTGCTTCCTGTGTATTCCTCTAGTACTTTTATGGTTTCCCGTCTTACATATAAGTCCTTTATCCATTTTCAGTTTATTTTGTTTATGGTGTAAGTTGGTGGTCTAGATTCATTTTTTGCATGTATCTGTCCAATTTTCCCAACACCATTTATTGAAGAGACTATCTTGACTCCATTGTATGCTTTTGCCTCCTTTATCGAATATTAATTGGGCATAGTGGTTTGGGTCAATTTCTGGATTCTCTATTCTATTCCATTGATCTATATGTCTGTTCTTGCACCAGTACCAAGCTGTTTTAAGAACAGTGGCTTTGTAATATAGCTTGAAATCTGGTATGGAGATCCCACCTACTTTGTTCTTCCTTCTAGCTAATCAGGGTCTTTTTTTATTCCAGATGAATTTTTGGATAGTTCGTTCTAGGTCTGTGAAATATTGTTTTAATGGGAAGTGCATTGAATTCATAGATTGCTTTAGGTAGTATGGACATTTTAATGATGTTGATTCTACCAATCCATGAACATGTTATGTTATTCCATCTGTTTAGGTCTTCTTCTATCTCTTTTTTCAATGTCCTATAGTTTCCTGAGTAAAGGCCTTTTACCTCTTTAGTTAAGTTTATTCCTAAGTATCTTATTTTTTTTGGTGTGATGGTAAATGGGATTGCTTTTTTAATTTCTCTTTCTGTAAATTCACTATTGGTGTATAGAAATTCCATAGATTTCTTAGCATTAATTTTGTATCCTGCTATATTGCTGAATTCATTTATTAAGTCTAATAGTTTTTTAATGGAGTCTTTGGGGTTTTTTATTTACAGTATTATGTCTTCTGCAAATAAGGACAGTTTTACTTCTTCTTTTCCAATTTGGATGCCTTTTATTTCTTCTTCTTCTTCTCTAATCGTGATGGCTAAACCTCCAATACTATATCGAACAGGAGTGGTCAGAGTGGACATCCCTGTCTTATTCCTGTTCTAAGGGGAAATGGTTTTAGTTTTTGCCCATTGAGTCTGATGTTGGCTGTGGATTTGTCATATGAGGCTTTTATTATGTTGAGGTATGATGCTTCTATTCGACCTTGCTGAGAGTTTTTGTCAAAAATGGGTGTTGGATTTTGTCAAATGCTTTTTCTGCATCAATTGATATGACTATGTGGTTTTTATCTCTCAATTTGTTTATGTGATGTATCACGTTTATTTATTTGCGGAAATTGTACCATCCCTGCATCCCTGGGATAAATCCTACTTGGCCGTGGTGTATGATCTATCTGATGTACTGCTGGATCCAATTTACTAGGATTTTGTTGAGTATTTTGGCATCTATGTTCATGGGGGATATTGGCCTATAATTCTCTTTCATTGTGTTGTTTCTATCTGGTTTTGGTATTAGGATAATGCTGCCTCACAAAATGATCTTGGAAGTGTCTTTTCCTCTTAAATTTTTGGAGTAGTCTCAGGAGGACAGGTTTTAGTTCTTCCTTGAATGTTTGGTAAAACTCCCCTGTTAAGCTGTCTGGCCCTGAGGTTTTACTTACTGGAAGCTTTTTGATTACTGCTTCAATTTCTTCCATAGTTTTTGGCCTATTGAAATTTTTAGATTATTCCTGATTGAGTTTTGGAAGGTTGTATTTTTCTAGGAATATGTCCATTTCCTCCAGGTTGTCTAGTTTGTTGGAGTAGAGTTGTTCATAGTATTTTTTAACTATCCTTTGTATTTCTGAGGGGTCTGTTATTTTTTCGCCTCTATCATTTCTGATTTTGTTTATTTGGGTCCTTTCTCTTTTCTTCTTGGGGAGGCTGGCTAGCGGTTCATCAATCTTGTTTATTCTTTCAAAGAAGCAGCTCTTGGTTTTATTGATCTTTTGTTTTTTTGTGTTTTTTTTTTTGGTCTCTATGTCATCGATTCATGCTCTAATCTTTATTATCTCCTTCCTTCCACTCACTCTGGGGTTTTCTTGTTGCTCTCTTGATAATTCTTTGAGTTATAGATTTAGATTATTTACTATAACTTTTTCTTGTTTTTTGATTTAGGCCTGCAGAGCTATAAATTTCCCTCTCAGGATTGCTTTCATTGTGTCCCATAGCTTTTGGGTTGTTGTGTTTTCATTGTCATTATTTTCCTGGATGTTTTTAATTTATTCTTTGATCTCATTGATAACCCAGTCAATATTTAATAACATGTTATGAATCTTCAAAGTGTTTGAATGTTTTGGATTGTTTTTATTGTAGTTTATTTCTAATATTATGCCATTGTGACCTGAGAAGATGCTTGATATGATTTCAATCTTCTTGAATTGGGGAGACTTTGCTTGTGACCCAATATGTGGTGTATTTTTGCAAATGTGCCATGTGCATTTGAGAAGAATGTATATTCTGCAGCTTTGAAGTGAAATGTTCTGAAGATGTCAATTAAGTCCATTTGATCTAGTGAGTCATTTAGGATTGCCGTTTTTTGCTGATTTTTTTGTCTAGAGGATTTATCCAGTGATGTTAGAGGTGTATTAAAGTCTCCTACTATGATTGTATTGTTGTCACTCTCTCCCTTGATATCTTCCAGGAGTTTTGCTGAAAGTCACTAATTATATGAGAGATGTAAATCAAAACAACAATAAGGTATCATCTCACACATGCCAAGATGGCTATCATCAACAAATCGATGAACAACAAGTCCTGTAGAGGATGTGGAGAAAAATGAACCCTTCTGCACTGCTGGTGGGAATGCAGCCTGGTGCAGCCACTGTGGAAGACAGTATGGTGTTTCCTCAAAAAATTAAAAATGAAACTCCCATGTGACCCTGTGATCCCACGCCTGGGAATATATCCCAAGATACCAGAAACACCAATCAGAAAGGATGTATACATCCATATGTTCATACCAGCACAGTTTACCATAGCTAAGATTTGGAATCAGCTTAAGTGCCCATCAGCACATGAATGGATTAGAAAACTGTGGTACATCTACATAATGGAATACTATGCTGCAGTAAAAAAGAAGGAATTCTTACTATTTGCATCAGCATGGATGGAACTGGAGAGCATTATGCTAAGTGAAATAAGCCAGTCAATAAAAGAAAAATACCACATGGCCTCACTTATTTATGGATAATAAAGACCATTACAAAATGATAAACATAAACAAATATGGAGACAGAACAGCTTTGAACAGACTCTCATCCTACAGCTGGAGTGCTGGGGATGGTTGGGGGGGAATTAAGTGATCAACTGAAAGACTTGCATGCATGCATAGGAGCATAATCAATGGACACAAGAATCTGGGTGTTAGGGAGGAGGGGGGAAAGGGCAAGGGGAAAAAATGGAGACCTATCTATCACTTGTTGTAATGCTTTAAGCAATAAATAAATAAAATAAAATAAAAATGATATATTACGGCAGAGAACATCTGAACAAATTATATGCAGACACTATGTCTGACTGGCCAAGTGACTTTGGTAGTCAATTGGAAAATAGTACTTTGTCAGGAGATAGTGAGTTTGACCTTAGATGATGTCAAAGGCAAAAGAGATATGTGATAGATTCTACAGTAAAAATGATTGTGGAGAAGGGAAGTAAAAGACAATTTACATTCTTGGAGAATTTTACAAGTATTTCAAGTTTCTCACATAGATGTTTCTCTGTCTCTTCTTCTCTCTAAACTATTTAATTTGACCCACACAGTATAAATGAAGTAACCAATGAATTTTTATATGGATTTCTTATTTTATTTTATTATTAGAGGCCTAATGCCCTAAATTCATGTAAGAATGAACATTCAGCCCTGACCAGTTTGGCTCAGTGGATATAGCATCGGCTTGTGGACTTAAGCGTGCCAAGTAAGATTCCAGTCAAGGGCATGTATCTTGGTTGTGGGCACCTCCCCAGTAGGGGGCATAGAGGGGGCAGCTGATCAATGTTTCTCTCTCATCGATGTTTCTAATCTATCCCTCTCTCTTCCTCTCTGTAAAATATCAATAAAATATATATTTTTTAAAAGAGTAGGCATTCATAGCCCCAGCTGCCTCAAGCCAAGGCAACGGCCCTGAAGGCTACCTCAGCCCTCACAGCCTCAACTTCATCTGGAAGGTTGTCCGGACAGTCATTCCACTGTTCAGCCATTCAGTTGATTTGCATATTATGCTTTTATTATTATAGACTAGTCAACCTAGCCTGTGTCCTCTCACAGTCTGGGACCCCTCAGGGGATGTGAGAGGATCAGGCCTAAGCTGCAGTCAGATATCCTTAGTGCTGCTGGGGAGGCAGGAGAGGCTCCTGCCACCACCGCAATACTGGCAGACATCAGCCTGGCTTGTGGCTGAGCAGAGCTCCCCCTGAAGAAGCACATTGACCACCAGGGGGCAGCTCCTGCATTCAGCGTCTGCCCCCTGGTGGTCAATGTGTGTCATAATGACCAGTCATTCCAAGTCGCTCTGCTGTTAGGGTCAATTTGGATATTACCCTTTTATTATATAGGATAGAGGACTGGTGAATAGGTGGGGACCAACTGCTTTGCCCTGAAGGGTGTCCTGGATCAGAATGTGGGTCCAGCTGGAGTGCCTGGCCAGCCTAGGAGCGGGGCTAAGGGCCATTTTCAGACAGGCCACACTCCCTTCAGGGTAGAGATCCCCACTAAGGTTCCTGGTTAGCCAAGGATAAATGGCTGGTGTCTGTTTGCAGGCTGGCCAAGCCCACACTGGGGACTCTCACCCCATGAGGGTGTGGCCATCTTGGGTAAGGGACTGATGCCTGATTGCAAATTGGTCATAGTCCCTTCAAGGTGGGGTTCCCCACTGGGGTGCAGGGCCATCCTGGGTGAGGAGCTGATGGCTGTTTGCCTGTTTGCCATGGTCCTCAGCGACCCAAGCTCCCAGTGATACTTACTGGAAGCAGGTATCTAGGATTTAGTTATTTTTTTATAATTGAAACTTTGTTGCCTTGAGCAGAGGCCACAGTTGGCCAGGGCAAGTGGGAAGCTTGGTTTCCTCCATCTCTGGGGCAACCAGCCACCATCTTGGTTGGATTAATTTGCATATAATCGCTCTGATTAGCTGGTGGGCATGGCTTGAAATAGTGAAGGCATGGTCAATTTGCATGTTTCTCTTTTATTAGATTAGATTATTTTTAAAAATATAATTTTATTGCTTTTAGAGAGTGAGAGGGCGAGAATGAAATACCAATCAGAGAGAATCACTGATTGGCTGCCTCCTGAATGCCCCCTGCTGAGGATTGATCCTGCAACCGGGCATGTGCTCTTGACCAGAATTGAACCCAAGACCCTTCAATCCACAGGCCAATCCTCTATCCACTGAGCCAAACTGGCTAGGGCTATAAGGATTTTTTAAATACCATTTTTTCTCAAACGAATTCACCAAATGGAAAAATAATAAAAAACCTGTTAAAATTTCACAATGGACAGATGTTACTTATCTATGTACTAGAGGACTGGTGCACAAGATTAGCACACTCAGGGGGTCCCTCAGTGCAGACTGCACTCTCTTGCAGTCCAGGAGCCATTGGAGGATATCCAACTGACAGACAAACTTAGTGCTTCTGCAGAGACATGAGAGGCTCTCGCCACTCTAACTGCACTCACCAGCCCAATTTCTGGTTGAGCGATGTTCTCCCCGTGGGAGCACACTAACCACCAGGGGCAGCTCCTGCATTGACATCTGTCCTCTGGTATTTAGTGTGCATTATAGTGACTGATCTTTCTGTTTAATCAATTTGCATATTAGCCTTTTATTATTTATATATACTAGAGGCCCGGTGTACACAAATTTGTGCACTCAGGGAGATCCCTCAGCCCGGCCTGTGCCCTCTTGCAGTCTGGGACCCCTAGGGGAATGTCCACCTGCTGGCTTATTTATGCCTGCTCTTCAGGGCATTGGGCCTAAGCTGGCAGTCAGACATCCCTCTGGCAACCCGGGAGCCCTCAGGGGATGTCCACTTGCCAGCGGGGTGCAGGCCTAAGCTGCAGTCAGACATCCTTAGTACTGCTGAGGAGGTGGGAGAGCTTCCCACAACCACTACTCTACTGGCAGCCATCAGCCTGGCTTGTGACTGAGCAGAGCTCCCCCTGAGGGAACACATTGACCACCAGGGGGCAACTCCTGCATTCAGCGTCTGTCTCCTGGTGGTCAATGTGTGTCATAGTGACCAGTCATTCCCAGTTGCTCTGCTGTTAGGATCAATTTGCATATTACCTTTTTATTATATAGAACAGAGTCCTGATGCATGGGTCGGGGGTGGCTGGTTTGCCCTGGAGGGTAAACCAGATCAGGATGGAGGTCCTGCTGGGGTGCCTGGCCAGTCTGAGTGAGGGGCTGAGGGCTATTTTTCAGACTGGCCACACCCCCTTCAGAAAGGGGGTCACCACTGGGGTGCCTGGCCAGCCTGGGTGAGGAATTGATGGCTGTTTGAAGGCTGGCCAAGCCCCTCAGCAGGAACCCTTACCCCATGAGGGTGTGGCCATCTTGGGTGAGTGACTGATGGCTCTTTACAGGCTGGCCATAGCCCCCAGCAGCCCAAGTTCTCAGCGAGGCTGGCTGGAAGCAAGTATCTAGGGTTCAGCTTCTGTAATTGAAACTTTGTTGCCTTGAGAAGAGGCTACAGCCAGACAGGTCAGGTGGGAAGCTTGGCTTTCTCCATCACCACAGCAACCAAGGCTCCTGCTTGCTCCAGCTCCATGGCTGCCAGCTGCCATCTTGATTAGGTTAATTTGCACTGGCCTTTGGAACAATAAGGAATAACCATGGGTTGCAAAACTAAAAGAAAAATAGCAGGGCACATGGGCGAGTTCTGCCAAAATAAAATATAGCTCAAAATAGCCAGTCAGCAAGGTGTTAATTCACTTTCTATTGCTACTTTGATTCTCTCACTCTAATCTTTTGCATTTTAATTATGATTATGTCCTGGGTGGGCATCTTTTCATCCAGCACTCCAAGCATCTGAAGTGGACAACTGAAGAATCAGGTCCATGGGAGAAGGGGATACAACTCAGAATACAGACAATAAAGGCATGAGACTCAAGGCAACCCGAGCCTCAGTGATAACAATTTCCAGACCATTGGCCTGATATAGAGTCTTTAATCTTTCAAATCCAAAGCATGGTACCCAGTGCAAGAAACAGGCATAAAAAATGGGGAGACAAAGAAAGAACCCTCAAGGAAAAGAAAAGGAGGCATCACCAGAGAAGGAACTAAATGAAATGCAGGCATTCAATATATCAGAAAAAATTCAGAGAAAAGATCATACAGCTTATAAACTGGATGGAAAAGAAACTCAACAACATACATAAGCATAAAGAGGAATAAGAAGAAGAGACTGGACAATAATTGTACAACTATGGATGAGGACAGTGGGGGGGGCAAGGACAGAGGTTGGGGTGGGAAATGGGAGGAGGGGTGCTATGGGGAAAAAAAGAGGAACAACTGTAATAATCTGAACAATAAAGATAAATTTTAAAAAAAGAGGAATAAGGAATGATATAGATGAAATAAAAACACAATGGAAGGTTTCAACAATAGACTAGAAGCAGAGGACTGATTCAGCTAGTTAGAAGACAGGGTGGAAAATAACCAATCTGAACAGCAAGTGGAGAAAAAAATTAAAAAGCAAGAGGAGAGTTTATGGAAACTTTGTAAAAATATGAAATGAAGCAACACCCACATAATAGGGGTACAAGGTCAAGAAGAGCAGCAAGGATTAGAAAATCCATCTGAAGAAATAAGGACAAAATACTACCCTGACCAGAGGGGAGGCAAAAAAAAGTCACAGAAGCATAGAGTACCAAACAAGATGATTCCAATAGACCATACCAAGACACATAATTACAATGGCAAGCATCAATAAAAAAGAATCTTAAGGGCTGCAAGAGAGAGTTACCTACAAGTGACCTCCTAGTAGGCTATCAAATAATTTCTCAACAGAAACAAATCAGGACAGAAGGGAATGGAATGAAGTATACAAAGTAATGCAAAGCAATAGACTCTATCCAGCAAGGTTATCAATCAAAATTGAAGGGGAAATCAGGAACTTTGCAGACAAAAAAAAAAGACTAAGGAAGTTTATTACCATCAAGCCAGCAATGCAAGAAATGCTAAAAGGAGTGTTATAAAAAGAGAAATAGAAAGAGAAGAAAGAACACAGGCATAAAGAATAAAAATGGCAACAAACAAGTTCCTACCAATAATAACCTTAGATGTAAATGGATTAAATGCTCCAATCAAAAGACATCAAGTGGCTGAATGGATAAGAACGAATGACCCATATATATGCTGTCTACAAGAGACCCATCTCAGAACCAGGGACTCACAGAGACTTGAAAGCCAGAATAGCAATACTTATACCTAACTAAATAGACCTCAAAATGAAGGCCATAATAAATAAGAAAGGCCACTTCATAATACTAAAGGGTTTAATACAACAAGAGGATAGTAAACATATATGCACCCAAATACATAAAAAAATCTTCTGGAAGATATCAAGGGAGAGGCTTACAGCAATACAATTATAATAGGGGAATTAATTACTCCATAGATACCTATGGATAAATTTTCTAGACAAAAAAGAAATGAACAAAGAAACTGCAATCCTAAAAGTCTAGATCACATGGAACTAATTGACATCTTCAGAACATTTCACCTGACAGCAACTGAATATACATTCTTCTTGAGTGCACATGATGTATTTAAAGGACAGACTGCACATTAGGAGACAAGTAAAGTCTCTTCAAGTTCAAGAAGATATAAATAATATTAAGCATCTTCTCAAATCACAATGTCATAAAATTAGAAGTCAACTATAATAAAAACAGTTTAAAAAAATCAAACACTTGGAGAGAAAATGGTGTGTTACTAAACAATGATTGGGTTACCAAAGAGATCAAAGAAAAAATAAAAAGCATCCTGGAAACAAAAGACAATAAAAACACAACAATCCAAAATCTATGATATCTCATATTTGGTGAAAGCAATCCTGAGAGGGAAGTTCATAGTATGACAAGCATACCTCAAGAAACAAGAAAAATGGGTAATAAATTATCTAAACCCTACAACTCAAAGAATTAGAAAGATGACAACAAGAAAAGCCCAGAGTGAGAAGAAGGAAGGAAATGTGATTTATGAACCTCTAGCTAGTCTCAGCAAGGAGAGAGGACACAAATAAATAAAATCAAAAATAAAAGGTGAAATAATAATAGACCCCACAGAAATAAAAAGGAATGTAAAAAAAAAATACTACAAACAACTCTATTCCAACAAACTAGTAAACCTAGAAGAAACATATATTCCTAGAAAAACATGACCATCCAAAACTCAATCAAGAAGAATAAAAATATCTGAATAGGCTAATTCTATGAAGAAATTGAAGCAGTCATCAAAAAAACTTCTCATCAAACAAAATACCTGAGCCAGATGGCTACACAGGGGAGTCTTACTGAACATTCAAAGAACAACTAAAACCTATCCTCTTCAAACTATTCCAAAAATTTCAAGAGGAAGGAACAATTACAGCTCTTTCTATGAAGTCAGCATTACCCTACTCACAAAAATACATTACAAAGAAAGAGAATATGAGGATAATAAAATCCGCAACAAAATACCAGCAAATTGCATCCAGCAATACATTGAAAAGATTATGCAACATGACCAATTAGGTTTTGTTTCAGCAATACAAGGCTGGTATCATATCCACAAATCATTGAACATGATACATCTCATAAACAAATTCAAAGACAAAAATAACATTATCATATCAATTGAAGTACAAAAGCATTTGACAAAATGCAAAATCCTTTCTTGATAAAAATTTTCAATAAAGTGGGAATAGAGGGATCACACCTCACCATTAAAAAAAAAGCCTACTATTACAAACCTACAGTTAACATCATACTCAATGGGCAAAAACTAAAAGCATCTTTCCTAAAAAAAAGGAACAAGACAGGGATGCCCAACTTCACCACTCCTGTTTGACATAGTAGTGGAAGTGCTAAAAATAACAATCAGACAATAAAAAGAAATAAAATGCATCAAATTAGAAAAGTAAAACTGTCATTATTCACAGATTACATGATATCATACATAGAAAACTCTAAAGACTCTAAAAATTACTAGACTTAATAAATGAATTTAGCAATGTAGCAGGAAACAAAATTAACACCCAGAAATCTATGGCTTTTTATATACCAATATTGAACTTACAAAAAATAAACTAAAAAAAATCACATTGCAACAAAAACATTAAGATACTTCTGAATAAACTTGACTAAGGAGGTAAAAGAACTATACTTGGAAAACCTACAGGATGTTGATAAAAGAGATAGAGGGAGACATAAACAAATGGAAGAATATACCATATTCATGATTGGTAGAATCAACATCATTAAATGTCCATACTACCCAAAGCAATCTATAAATTCAATGCCATCCCCATTAAAATACCAATGGCATATTTCACAGACCTAGAACCAACTTTCCAAAAATTCATCTAGAATAAAAAAAGACCCTGAATGCCCATAGCAATCCTGAGAAAGAAGAACAAAGTTGGAAGAATCATAATGTCAGATGTCAAGCTATGTTAAAGCTATGTTAAAAAGGCACTGTTCTCAAAACTGCCTGGTACTGGCATAAGAACAGACATATAGATCAATGGAACAGAACAGAGAATCCAGAAACAGACCCAAGCAATTATACTCAGCTAATATTTGACAAAGGAGGAAAGAGCATACAATTGAGTCAAGACAGTGCTGGGAAAATTGGACAGTTACATACAAATCATGATACTAGAGCCCTAACTTACACTATACACAAAGATAAACTCAAAATGGATAAAGGACTTAAACATAAGACAGAAACCATAAAAATTGTAGCAAAATAACATAGGCAGCAAAATAACAAACATATGTCATAGCAATATCTTTATCAGTACACCTTCTAGGGCAATGAAAACAAAGGAGAAAATAAACAAATAGAACTCAAAACAAAAAGCTTCTGCACAGCAAAAGAAATTATCCACAAAACAACAAGAAAGCACACTGCATCGTTGAACATATTTGCCAATGTCATATCCGAAAGGGGTTTAATTTGAAAATTTTATAGGGAAGAAAAACAATCCAATGAAAAAATGGGCAAAGCACCTAAACAGACACTTTTCAAAAGTGTACATACAGAAGAGACATATGAAAACATGCTCAAAGTAACTAATCATCTGAGAGATGCAAATCAAAATGACAGTGAGACACCATCACACCTATCAAAATGGCTATCATCAACCATTCAAATGCTGATGAGGATATGGAGGGAAAAAAACCTTCATGCACTGCTGGTGGGAATGCAGATGTTTGCTCAAAAAAATTAAAAATGGAACTTCCATACAAATCAGTAATCCCACTTCTAGGAATATATCCCAAGAAATCAGAAACATCAATCAGAAAGAACCAATATACCCCTATGTTCATAGCAGCACAATTTGTAACAGCTAAGATTTGGAAACAGCCTAAGTGCTCATCAGCAAATAAATGGATTAAGAAACAGTGGTACAACTACACAATGGAATACTATGCTGCTATAAAAAAGAAAGAGCTCTTAGTACTTGCAACAGCATGGATGGACCAGGAGAGATTATGCTGAGAAAATAAGCCAGTCAGAGAAAGTATAAGTATCACATGATCTCATTCATTTATGGAATATAATGAACAATATAAACTGATGAACAGAATTAGATTCAGAGACACAAATGTGTTGAATAGACCATCAAACCTGAGAGGGAAGGCAGGGGAACTTGTGTGTGTATGTAGGGCGTAAGGGTGAGAGATAAACCAAAGGACTTGTATGCACACATATAAGCTCAAACAATGGACAAAGATAGTAGGGGGTGAGGGCATGAGCTGGTGTGGGAGCAGCAGGGTTGAGGTCAATGGGGGGAAAAGGAGACATACATAATACTTTAAACAATAAATTAAATAAAGCAATTTTCTTTATAATAACCATCAAAATATTCTAATAAATTTAATAAAATAAATTCAAAGCTTATTCTCTGAAACACTATAAATTATTTTTTTAAATAATATTGAAAATCTAAGTAAAAAGACAAACAATAAAAAACACACACCAAAATCACAGATAGAAACTTAACATTGTTAAGATAATATTTAAACTGACTCTACAAACTAAATGTAATCCTTATCACAACCCTAGTCCAATTTCTTTGAAGAAATTGACAACTTGTATTCTAAAATTCATATGGAACTGCAGGGATTTCGAATAGCTAGACAGTCTGGGGAGGGGGGAGTAGCATAGCAGTCTTGATTTCAAAACTTGCTTCAAGCAATGGTAATTAGTGTGGTGCAGGCACAAGAAAGACAAAATGTTTCAGAAGTGTATTTGTATCTGTAATTTTAAGGAATGATATACACTTGACTACAGAAATGAAGACAAAAATCTGTTGACAACTGATTTTTGAAGAGTATCTGGATCATTCAAAAGAGAAAGAAAAGACTTTTAAGAAGGATGCTGAGACACCTGGCATCCAAAGGAAAAAGAATTGAACTTTTAGATCACATCACATTCAAAAATCAACTCAGAGTTATGAGCTAAAACTTACATCTTTAAGATCTTAAATTTGGCAAAGAATTATGTATCAGAAAGCATAAGCATAAGTTACAACAAGAACAGGTATTTAGAATTTATTCAAATCAAGCCTTTGCCAGTTTTTCTGTGGTAAAAGTATGGTCCTTGGACCAAAGAGTCAAGGGCACATACTTTGGTTGCAGGTTTGATACTTGGCTCCCGTCAGGGCATGTGGAAGAGGCAACAAATTGATATTTCTCTCCCTCTTTCTGTCCCTTTTCCCTCTCTTCCACTCTCTCTTAAAGTCAGTAGAAAAAATATCCTTGGGTGAGGATTAAAAAGAAAAAAGAAAAACACTGTCAATAAATTTACAAACTCTAGCATAGCTGAGTAAAAAAAAAAGAAATGAGAAGTTACAAATAATCAAAGTAGGAATATAACTGATTATATCCATATGATACTACTTCATAAATAATTTTATATAAATAAATGAATTTTCACAACTTATATCAAGGAAGCATATATCAAGGAAGCACAAGCTTCAGAAAAGTAAAAAAAAAAAAAAAACACCTGAAAGCTTTACATGTATGAAAAAATAAATAAATCATACGTAAAAGATTTCCACAAATCACAAAGGGTGTGTGTGCTCAAATGACTTCTGTGATTTTCAGTGATATTTTTCTGACACTTCAGCAAGACATGCTACCAATTCTAGACAAACATCCAGTATATTGAATTGATATACTCAACTCATTCTAAGAAGTCAGCATAACTCATATTAAAACAAGGCTGTCGTTAAATAAGCCAACTACAAACCCTCAAACATTTTTTTTAGCAAAGCAAAACCAACAATATATTTAAAATATATTATATGAAACTAGAAGCCTGGTGCACAGATTTCATGCACTAGTAGAGGGTATGGCCTGTGGGGAATCAGCCCACTGTGAAACCACTGTTCATCTGGGTCAGTTGAGCAGCTGTGGACCCACCCTCTGAGTGGCTGCTTCCACTGTGGGAGCACACTGACCACCAGGGGGCAGCTCCTGCATTGAGCATTTGTCCCCTGGTGGATAGTGCAAGTCATAGCGACTGGTTGTCCTTTTGCTATTCAGTTATATATAGGACTAGAGGTCCAGAGCACAAAATTTGTGCACTTGGAGGGGGTGGGTCTCCTAGCCTGGCCTGGTAGCCCCACAATTGATTACCCCAAAGAGGTAGGCCCCACTAATCTGGGTCTCCTCAATGGATTGCCCCAAAGAGGTAGGCTGGAGACAAGGAGTCCTGCCTCTGAGCCACACAGAGCCGCTAAAAACTCAATCCTCACTACGTGGAACCATGGGCCCTGCCTCCAAGCTGCATAGACAGCGTCAAGTCCCCACCTACCAGCACACACCTCACTACTCACCACAGCCCCACCAACCAGCACATGCCATCTGCACATGCAGCCTCCTTGTGATGGATTGTGATGGCATGAGGGCATGACAACCACATAGGCTTTTATTACTATAGACTAGGGGCCCGATGCATGAAATTTGTGCACTGAGGGGGGAGGTGGAGTTCCTCAGCCCAGCCCGCCACCTCTCAAACATTGGGAGCCCTCAGGGGGTGTCCTACTGACGGCTTAGGCCTGCTTTCTGCTCCCTTTGGGGAGCCGGCCTAAGCTGCAGTCTGGCCTTTGTGAGAGGCAACCAGGCTAATTAGGGGAAGACACCAGCCCCATCACCACACTGCTGCAGCCACTGCTAGTCACCACAGCCACCAAGGTGTTTTCATCAACAGACTCCAGTCCCTTCACCATGAAAAAATGACTTTATTTAAGCATTTTAAAGATGTGTCTTTCATAGGATATGACATTTCTTTCTTACTTTTTTTGTATCTTCACCTGATGATATGTTTCCATTGATTTTCAGAGAATGTGGAAGAGAAGGAAAAAACAGAGGGAAACTTCAAAGTGAGAGGAACACTTTGATTGGTTGTCTTCTGAATGAGGCCTGACCTGAGCCCCAGCCAGGAAGGAACCTGCAACCTAGATACATGCCCTTGGTCAGAATTGAATCCAGGCCCTACAGTCAGCAGGCTGAGGCATTATGCACTGAGCCAAACCAGGTAGGGCAGGATATGACATTTCTTAACCCTCCAGCAGTGGACCTTCACTTTTTTTCTCCAGGAGTGTGGTGGAAAAATCCTAGATCATAGGGATTCTTATTACCCAAGTTATTAAGAATATTACTAGTGGCATATAGGGAGCTTAGTCAATGAGCAGTAAGAAAAGATGTTTTCTCTGTAGCTCACTCCGATCATTGGCTCCACCCCTGCCCAGGCCTGTAACCTCTGGCCGAGGATGCAGGCCTGGGAAGGGGATCCCCAGACCCCCGAGATTGCTGCCTCTCACCCTGCCCAGGGCTGTGGTCTCTGCCTGAGGCTGCAGGCCTGGGCAGAAAACTCTCCAATCCCTCTGATCGCCTGTTTCACAGAGCCGAGGCCTCTGTGATCAGTGGCTCTGATCCTGCCCCCTGCCATCGCCAGCTCTGCCCTTGCCCCACTGGTGGCCTCTGGCCAAGGCTGCAGTCCTGGGCAGGACACCCTAAAACCCCTCCCATCATGGGCTCCGCCCCTGCCCCTTCTATCACTGGCTCTGCCCCTGCCCAGGCCCTGAGATCGCCGGCTACACCCCTGCCCCACTGCAGCCTCTGGCGAAGGCTACAGGCCTGGTTAGGAGACCCTCAGGCCCCTGCCATTTCCAACTTCACCCTTGAGCCTCTGGCCAAGGTTACAGTCCTGGGCAAGGGACCCCCAGACCCTTGCTTCTCTGGCTCCACCAGTGCCCAGACCCCTGTGATCACAGGCTCCACCCCTGCCCCTCTGATCGCTGGCTCTGAAGAGCCCAGGCCCCTGAAATCTCTGGCCTTGCCTCTGGCCTGGGCAGGGGATCCCTATCCTTTGGGCCCCCCGCCTTTCTCGCCACCTGCCTGGCTAACAGGCCTGACCACTTCAGTGGTGGGGCTGAGCCAGACTGGGTGCCGCCATCTTGTGGCCATAGGGGTAGCCATCTTTGTGACAAAGTGATGCCTAATTTGCATATTACTCTTTTATTAGATAGGATAGGATGGGTTTTTCCAGGAATAGGAAAAAAATGAAAGAGAAAATAGAATGGGAAAGAAGTACAAGGACTGGGTTAAAATTTAAAAATCAGTTCAACATAAAATTAACAAACTAGAAAAAAATCATCTTAATAGATGAAAACTCTTAGCAAACTAAAAATTAAACTTAATCTAAGTTTACTCTAAGCAATCATCTGACATAAATATTATTCCTAATCCTACCTCTCCTCTCAATACTTCATCCACATGAAATTTAGTTTTTCATTCCAAAAGCACATTTTCCCAGAAGAATTTCTAAGATCCTGTCATTTGAACAATTAAAGGACATTCAATACATCTGTATATACAGAGATGGTTACAGCTCTTTTTATAATATCCCTTTTTATAAAAAGCAGAAATACTAACTATAGTTTAGGCATAAATAGTATATGAACAAGCACATTTTAAATTACCATTCCTGAATGTAGAGAGGAAGGTCAATAGATTATAACTTGTCATCTTTACTGTTCCTACTACCCTACATTCCAGTTTTAGATTTGTTTCAATCATTTAAAAGAAAAATTCAATAAAAAGTTCCTCGATGAAATTTTACCACTTGCATGCTTAGAATTCAAATAATTATCATCACTCTTACCACTACCAGTAATGGTATTTATTAACCTTTTGTTTTGAGATTTTGTGTTCACTTCTTTACACATATGAGCCCTAAAGGATAATTGCATTGTCAGAAACAGGCCACCAATGACAAAGACTATACAGAAGAAAACATCATCCAAAATAGTATTTTAAATATATTCATGATCACCCTGGCCGGTTTGGCTCAGTGGATAGTGCGTCAGCCTGCAGACTGAAGAGTCCTGTCTTCGGTTCCGGTCAAGGGCATGTGTCTTGGTTCCAGGCACATCCCCAGTGAGGGGCGTGCAGGAGGCAGCTAATTTAATGTTTCTCTCTCATTGATGTTTCTGGCTCTCTGTCCCTCTCCCTTCCTCTCTGTAAAAAAAAAAAAAAAAAATCAATATAATATATTAAAAATAAATAAATAAGTACACTCATGATTTTTCAAGCAGGAACTATTAAGGCAGAAAAAGCTAGTGTCTTTTTTCATACCTGCTTATCCTTTGAAATTAACCCTTAGAACCCTCACCCACTCATTCCATTCTTTAAAGATTTTAAACCCTAGATGGCTTTAAAATATCAGAGTGAACAGTAAATCTTTTATCTCCCATTCTTCAATTACATGTTCTACACAAAGATTTTTATATAAAACTAAATTCAAAAGAATATTACATTTTATGAAAGATTTTTTTTTTGAAGTTCTAAATGTTCTCCCAATTTTTATTGTGGTCTGTTTTACTTCAGATAGAAAGTTTATAATTTGTGGCATTCTATGTGACTGGGTAATAACCAATGACACATCTTGGGTTTTATTTTAGTTAACTGTATATAAAAAAAAAAACAACAACCTTCCATACAACTGAAAAATATAATTTGTGGCTAAAATTACAGTTGTAACCAAAGGCCAAAATGAAAATATATGCCAGAGATAATAACCAGTAATGCTGGTATAGTTATAACAATAGCAGATATATAGCCAAAGATGGTATTAGACAATTTTTCATGATAAAATATGAAGTTCATCTGGCTCACCCTGTACTCTCAACTTTACTTATAGCAAAGACTGATAGAACCACAAAGGGAAACTGAAATGTCCTCCAAAATGGTAGAAGAGTCCATAGTATCACAAATATCCATTTTAAAATATATATTATTGTAAACTGGTTAACAAGAAAGTCAATTGTGAGTGGATTCAGTCATTCAATACATGAAGGCTAAGAAAAACACATCATTAAATCTATATTAATAAAAGCCTAGGTGGTCCTCATGATGTCGCCACAAGATGGCCACCCCAAGTTGGCCACCACAAGATGGCCAATTGCACAGTAGAGGTGGTGGCTGGTGGCTGCTCCACATAGTGAGACCTGGGGGTCCTGTAGCTCCACATGATGCAGAGGAGGCCAGTCCCAGCATCTCCACTGCCTCATGCAGAGGAAGCAGGCCTGGTGGAGAAGATGGGTCATGGCAGGGGAGGACAATTGGGGGCAATCAGGTCAATAGGAGAGGGTTAGACAGCAATTGGGCTCACAGGGAAGGGATAGTTGGGGAGATTGGGCTGGCAGGGGAGGGACAGTTAAGTGGAGGCCAGCAGGGGAGGGCAGTTGGAGATGATCAGGCCAGCAGGGGAGCAGTTAGGTGAAAATTGGGCCTGCAAAGAAGCAATTAGGGGGTAATCAGGCTGGCAGGCAGAAGCAGTTAGGCAAGCAGGCAAGTGGTTAGGAGCCAGCGGTCCTGGATTGTGAGAGGGATGTCTGACTGGGTGATCAGGCCTAAACCAGGAGTCGGACATCCTCTGAGAAGTCCCAGATTGGAAAGGGTGCAGGCCAGGCTGAAGGACAACATGCCACATGCCCAAATTGCATGTACCAGGCCTCAAGTTTAATTATAATTTATTTCTCTTGGCAAATGCTTATAAGTATCTTGTGTTCTATAAGTTCCTGTTTTCTCCAGATGTAGGTAAAATAATTAATATGGCAATAGTGACATTAATAACTTTAAGTATTTAAGAACAAAGACAAAAGAACTTGCAACTTGATAGTGGGAAAAAAAATTGCTAGTATTGAAATCTACATTATAACCATATTGATTGGAAGTTAAGATATAATATAAAGGAAGGCCCAGAAAGATCCTTGTTACTTCCTAAAATTATTTGGTAAAACTATATTTTCCAAAGGGAAAACTGTTGGGTTTCAGGAAACCAGTGAAAAATAAGTATAGGTCTGGCAGGTGTAGCTCAATTGGTTGAGCATAGTAGTCCTATGCACCAAAAGGTTGCTGGTTCAATTGCCACTCAGGACACATGCCCAGGTTGTGGGTTTGATCCCTGGTTGAGGTAACTGATCAATGTCTCTCTCTCTCTCTCTCTCTCTCTCTCTCTCCCTGTCCATTACTTCCTCTAAAATCAATAAAACACATTTTTTAAAAAATGTATAAAGGATCATCGGGACAGAATAAGTAAAACTGTCTTGTTGTTGTTTTAAACCATTTATCTCCTTTATCTCTTTTTTTAAATAATCCTCAGCTAAGGATATTTTTCCACTGAGTTTTAGAGAGAGTAGAAGAGAAAGGAAAGACAGAGAAACACCAATGTAAGCGTGTAATACTCATTCTCCAGCCAAACTTTCTGTAATAAACGCTCCAGGGTGTCAAAATAATAGTAGTTTATAGTTAACCTTTTTTTTTATTATATACAGTTTGACAAATATTAGTACATATATCTCTTTTTTCCCCTACCCTTCTCCCCGCCTCCCCTACCCCCCAGTGTTCTGAGTCCATTGGTTATGCTTAATTGCATGCATAAAAGTCCCTTGGCTGTTCTGTTACCCGCCCCCCCCAAAGTCCCTGTCCTTGTTGCTGTAATTTGGCAGTCTGTTTGATGCTGTTCTGCCTCTGCATCTATTTTTGTTCACCAGCTTATAATGGTTATTATTATCCTTAGATGAGTGAGGACATGTGATATTTTTCTTTCATTGACTGGCTTATTTCACTTAGCATTATGTTCTCCAGCTCCAGCCATACTCATGCAAATGCTAAGAACCCCTTCCTTTTTATAGCAGCATAGTATTCCACTGTGTAGATGTACCACAGTTTTCTAATCCATTCATCTGCTGATGGGCATTCAGGTTGTTTCCATATCTTAGCTATGGTAAATTGTGCTGCTATGAACATAGGGTTGCATATGTCCTTTCTGATTGGTGTCTCTGGTTTCTTAGGATATATTCCCAGAAGTGGGTCAAAAGGGAGATCCATGTTTAATTTTTGAGGAAACTCCATACTGTTCTCCACAGTGGCTGTACCAGTCTACATTCCCACCAGCAGTGCACGAGTGTTCCTTTTTCTCCGCATCCTCTCCACCTTCATTTGGAGTTATTAGTACCGTGAATACATCTGTGTTCAGTATTGCATGCATTGTGCCTTGTGGTGCGGTACTTCATCCCTTTAACTCAACACAGGAGAGAGAGAACCACATAAATAGACACCAGAGAAGAGATATCATGGGGAGACAAAGAAACAGTCCACATATGAAAGAGAAACAGGCATCACCAGAAAAGGAAGTAAACGAAATGGAGGCAACCAACTTGTCAGAGAAGGAATTCAGAGAAATGATCATAAAGTGGTTGAGAAGAATGGAAGACAAATTCAACAATATGTGCAAAATCCAAGAGGAAATGTTGAAGAACCAAGAAGAAATGAAAAGTGACATTACTGCTATGAAGAACTCAATAGAAAGCATCAACAGTAGACTAGATGAAGCAGAGGACTGCATCAATGAGCTAGAAGACAGGATAGAAAAAAATACCCAAACAGAGCAGCTTCTAGAAAAAAAAATTAAAAAGCAGAAGGAGAGCTTAAGAGAACTTTGGGACAACACAAAAAGAAACAATATCCGTATAATAGGGGTGCCAGAAGGAGTGGAAAATGAGCAAGGAATAGAAAGCTTATTGGAAGAAATAATGACAGAGAACTTTCCTGGTATAAGAAAGGGTAATCCCTTACAGTTAACCTTTTACAGCCAAAAGAGCAGGTCACGGTTTAGCCAGGGGTGGCGGGTTCTAGGAATTTAACCTTTCAAAGGTATGAGTCTGTATCCTGTATTGAGAAAGAGAGCAATAAACTTTGTGTGTCACCTTTTTGTGGTTTTTGTAAAGAAAAGCTTGCTTCTGCATCTGGTTGGGGCTGCAGTGTCAGTCCTCACTTCAGTGGGGTGCTGGTGCTGCAGACGAGCTGGCCAGCTGAATAAAGGCTCCTAAATTCTACCCTTTGGCTCTGGTGGTCATCTCTTGCGAGTCGCCCTATAACAAGAGAAGCACATTGATTGATTGTCTACTGCACAAACATCAAACAGGGCCCAGGCCAGGGAGCAGACTACAACCAAATATGGCCCCTTGGGCAAAATTGAATCCAGGAACCTTTGGTTCACAGACTGACATTCTATCCACTGAGCAAAATTAGCTAGGGCAGAAAAACTATTTTGAGCTTCCTGTGTTCCAGTCTAAGAAATAGAGGTTTGTCCATGTAAGTGAAAACTCATGATCTAAAGATTAATTTAATTTAAACCTATTAATTTTTGCCCTAGATTTTAGAGAATGCAACATAATATATGGAGTAAAAGGGAGCTGGTTTTCAAGAATATTTTAATCAAGTTTTTACAGGTTCAAAGTCATTCAAGACTGAAGAAAACTCAAACAAATCATGAAAAAATAAGTAGAAAAATTTTATTTGAAACAAGTTCAGTAGAATGTGTGCTATGAGCAAAGGCTGATTGTAATACATTTTATTTCAAACCTGAACTGATGTACACATTTGACAATGTATCAATGATCAATTTCTGCTAAAATGTGGATTCATCAACTTACCAATTTTGGTATTTATTGTAGCTCCCATTATTTATTCTACTATTAGAGAATAAATTTTCTGCACAAAAAATATTAGGATAACCTTACAATTTCTATAATAATGAGTTGTGAAATGTATTCTCCATTTGAAATTACACCCCAAGATTGGTAAGAGAAAATTGACTTCATCCAAATGTATTTTTTAACTGACATTCTTCAGTTATCACCTACTGTTGGCTTGATGATTATTCCTCTTCTCATGTGACCTCAACCAATTAAAATGCAAAATGAAAATAAATCATGAATTTCAAATGCATCTAATTAGCAATCCAGAAAATGTTGACATAATGGTTTTACTTAGAATATCCTTTAAATTGAAACTTGTTCCCATAACATATTTCTCTATAAAAACAAGTCCATATTATCTCCTTCAATAATATGGGTTTTGACTGCCAGAATATGCTCATCTTTCTCTAAAAAAATATACCTACCCATTTAGAATCAACAAATAAGAGCATGTTAGGTCTACCTAACAAACCATGCCAAAAGACAAAAATACATCAGCCTAATTAAAAAATAAAATCTCGAGGGGAGCCAAGATGGTGACATGAGGTATATACCTAAATGTGCAGCCTCCACAACTACATTATAAAAATACAGCTATAAAGATAAACGGCCATCCTCCAGAACCAAGGGAGGGGAAGCTTTACAACTAGAAGGAAAGAGAAGGAGTGCTTTGAGACTGAGTAGAAGTTCCCAGCGCCAAAACTGAGAGGTATGGATGCACGCAAAACAGAGGCGGTATGGGTGAAAGGGTGGTGGCGGCAGCTCCTGGGTCCGCAGCTTGGAAGGAAATTATAAACTCAGGGGCCACAGTGAATGCAATGCAGGCTGTTGGGCAACAGGGCAAAAGACCAACGCTAGCGGAGCTGTTCACAGCAATAGCTGACACGGGGACTCATGGGCACACAGACGCCCAAGCTGGGAGAAACCGAGAAACCAAACCACGGTGTTGATGGAGGGGCAGCCAATGCAGGTTACTCTGCCCTGGTGATTCTGAGACCCCACCCCATCCAACTTACAACCCCACCCAAGCTGTGTGCCTGCCTGCCTGCCTGCAGCCTAACCTAACAGACTGCAGCTGGGACAGAACTCCAAAAGTTCCAAACCCCAAACAATAAGGAGAAAGGCCTGCAGGTCATTTCCTCCCAGTGATACCTCCCAGTGATAACTGCAACAAGACTGTACACTCAGCCTTCAAAGGCGTACAACAAGAGTGTCCACCCCAGGTGATTGAGGAGGCTGAATCATTGGGCCCTATAGGACACCTAGCACAGAAAGCCACTATATCAATGCAGGGAAACAGCCAAAATGCGAACACAAAGAAACAGATCACAAATGACAGAAATGGAGGAAAGCAAACTACTGGATGTAGAGTTCAGAACTACGCTTTTAAGGTTTTTAAAGAATTTTCTAGAATCCGTCGATAAACTTAGTAATATTATGCAGAGATCCAACAGCAGACTAGAGGTTTGCAATAATCAAGTCAAAGACTTGAACATGAAAAAGCAAAGAGCACCCAATTGGAAGAGAAAAAAGAATCCAGAAGTGTGAAGATAGTGTAAGGAGCATCTTCAAGCGTACCAACATCAGAATTATAGGGGTACCAGAAGAAGAGAGAGAGCAAGATATTGAAAACCTATTTGAAGAAATAATGACAGAAAACTTCCCCTACCTGGTGAAAGAAATAGACTTATAAGTCCAGGAAGGGCAGAGAACCCCAAATAAAAGGAATCCAAGAAGGACCACACCAAGACACATCATAATTAAAATGCCAAGGGCAAAAGACAAAGAGAAAATCTTAAAAGCCAAGAGAAAAACAGTTAGCTGAAAAGGAGTACCCATACAACTGTCAGCTGATTTCTCAACAGAAAACATGCAGGCCAGAAGAGAGTGGCAAGAAATATTCAAAGTGATGAATAGCAACCAAGATTACTCTACCCAGCAAGGCTATCATGTAAAACTGATGGTCTGATAAAGAGCTTCACAGACAAGAAAAAGCTAAAGGAGTACAACACTACCAAACCAGGATTATTTGAAATGCTGAAGGTCATTCTTTAAGAAGAGGAATAAGAAGAAAAAGGTAAAGGTAAAAATTATGAACAACAAAGTGACAAGAAATACATATCTATCAACAAGTGAATACAACAAGTCAATAGAAATATCTGATGAACAGAATAAACTAGTGAATTGAATATAAGTAAGTGCATAGAAAGGGAAAGGACTGACAATTCTAAGGGGGAAGGGGACATGAAGGGTGTGGGAAGAGACTGGGCAAAAATCTTACATCTATGGATGAAGACAGTGGTGGGGGTAAGGGTACGGGGTGGGGGGGGACCAGGTGGAGGGGAGCTATGGGGATTTTTAAAAAGGAACATCTCTAATAATCTGAACAATAAAGATTTAATTAAATAAATAAATAATATTGCTCTAAAAAAATAAAATCTCATTATTAATCCCCTTTTCCTTTTTCATAACATCTCAACAGCTTTAAAGTAAGTGAAGAACTAGAATATACAGACTAGAAACACATTATTCTTAATAGCAGAGGTAATAATGTGATATAATCAATGACTAGACTGCCAGCTCACCTCTACTTTAGCTTTTATAACAACACCCAGTGTGGGAACCCTAATCAGTCAGTATACACCAGATGTTTAAGGCCACTCTGAGTATGGGAATCCTAATCAGGATGTTCAAGGCCATTATAACCAGATGAAAGCAAGGATACAGACACTGCACAGGCGTACCCTTATATAACCCAAAGACTGAGGTTACTATTTTGGCAAGAATTCTCTTTTGTCTAAGGTAGTATAAAGTATATTACTGACCAGCCAGCAAAAGGCTGCTGTTATGTGAGGCCGCTTAGTTGGGCTACCATATTTGTATAGCTTCTACGGTGAGGGTTGCATTACTGACCAGCCAGTGCTGTGTTTTTCCAAAGATGGCTCCTGTGTTTACCACTGTGTTAATAGAGGCTGCTTTTATGTAGGATTGGAATGCTTTGTCTGATAGCTACTGTATTAGCAATGGCTACATGGATTACAATAAAGCCTCATTTACATACTCACAACTTATGTCTCCTCTGTCTTCTAATGTCTAGCATTCAAGGAGTCTAGTCCCTGACAGAGGGACTCAGACTCAACAATTGGTGTAGTGGAGCAGGATTCAAGGAGTGAGTATTCCAACAATTGGCACTGTGAGCAGGATTAAGGAAGAACTTAGTCCAACACCCACCTAAAAACATGTGTGTATGTGGGGAAAACAATATCCTAAAAATATAATTGGAGAAAAAGTAGCAAAAATTAAGTTACAGGTCCTTGTTCTCCCACAAAAACACCAAGTAACATACTGACAAACAGTTTTGTTGAGCTGCAGCAACTAGACAAATGCCAATCAAGAAAAAGCTACACTCAAGAGAGGAGGAAAGTCCGTGGTATTTTGTATATCCAATGTGGCATAACAAGAGGAAGCCAATCAATTCCCACTTCTTCCCATGGGTCAGGTTTTGGGTGGGAGGCTGAGGGGGAGTACAACTCATTTTCTGAGGTCTGGCCTGTCTGGGGCTGCTCAAGAAACTAGTTCTGTCTTTCCTGACTCAGAGTACTGAAAGAGTCGTAGCCCAACTGCATATAGATTGGAGACCCTTAAAACCCACTGTTGAGTGAAAGCTTCAGAAGAATTGAAGACCATGGGACAAGAAGATTATAAACAGAAGAATGCAGTACAATATGTTCAAAAAAGAAGCCAGGATGGTACTTGTGAAAATTAAGATATTTAAAGCTCTGTATATCAGAAAATTAAAAGAACATACCGCTCCAAGGAAGATATATGCACAGAACTAGTCTGAGACCTTTAAGCCTTCATATTTTGTTGATTAGTTACAGTCCTTTCTTGCATAAAGCCAGTCTACAAAGACTGAAAAGATAGCTGTTTTGCCCAGCTGGCATAGCTCAATGTTTGAGTGTCGACCAAGAGGTCACAGTTCGATTCGAGGTCATGGTTCGACTCCTGATCAGGACACATGCCTGGGTTGTGAGCTCAGTCTCCAGTGGGGGTATGGTGGGGGATGGGGGAAGGAGTGTGCAGGAGGCAACTGATCAGTGATTCTCTCTCATCATTGATGTTTCTCTTTCTCCCTCTCTGAAATCTTACACACACATATGCACACACGTAAATAATAGGGGCCCAGTGCACAAAATATTGGGGCCCAGTGCACTCTGGGGAGTCCCTCAGCCCAGCTGTGCCCTCTCACAGTCTGGGACCCCTCAGGGGAGGTCCACCTGCTGCCATGCCTTGCCAGCCTGGGTGAGGGGCTGAGGGCCGTTTTCAGGCTGCCCACAGCTCCCATTGACCCAACATCCCCGCGAGGCTGGCTGGAATCAGGTATCTGGGGTTTATTTATCTTCTATAATTGAAACTTTGTTGCCTTGAGTGGAGGCCTAGGCAGGCAACAAAGCCTCTGTTTGCTTCAGCTCTGTGGCTTCTGTAATTGAAACATTATTGCCTTGAGCAGAAGCCCAGCTGGCTTAGGCAGGCGGTTGCAATGGAAGCCTCCTATTTTCTCCAACTCCACGGCTGCCGGCCTCCATCTTGGCTGGGTTAATTTGCACACAACCACTCTGATTGGCTAGGGGCGTAGCATGGCTGGTGGGCATGGTTTAAGTGTTTTGGAGTGATGGTTAATTTGCATATTACTTTTTTATGAGGTTAGATATTTTAAAAGATAGCTATTTTTACAAATACCCAATTCAAAGTCAAATCACTTAAGGCATACAAAGGTAAGGGGAAACATGAAACATGCCCCACTCAAAATAACACAATAAATCTCTAAAAACCAATTCTACAGAAGATGCACAGGTCTTGTATTCACTTGAGAAAGACTTTGAAGCAACTGCTTTAAATATATTCAGAGTTAAAGGAGAACACAGATAATTGAAGGAAATGGGGGGAAATGATATAGAAACAAAATGAGAATTAAACATAGAATTTATTTAAAATAAAACAAATCTAGCTCTAGCCAGTTTGGCTAAGTGGATAGAGCGTTGACCTGTGGACTGAAGGGTCCCAGGTTCGATATTGGCCAAGAGCACATGCCCAGGTTGTGGGCTCGATCCCCAGTGGAGGGTGTGCAGGAGGCAGCCAGTTAATGATTCTCTCTTATCACTAATGTTTCTATCTCTCTCCCTCTTCCTTCCTCTCTGAAATAAATAAGTGTATTTTTTTTAAAAAACAAAACTAAAGAAATACTCTGGAGCTAAAAATACAGAAACATTATAAAAACTTACTAGATGAGTAAAATGGCAAACTAAAATGGTATTATGAAATATATAAAGGAACTTGAGCTTTTTTAAAATATGTTTTTATTGGTTTCAGAGAGGAAGGGAGAGGGAGAGAGAGATAGAAACATCAATGATGAGAGAAAATCATTTATTGGCTGCCTTTTGCTCACCCCCTACTAGGGACTGAGCCTGCAACCCAGGCATGTGCCATTGACTAGAATTGAACCCAGAATGCTTCAGTCTACAGGCCAACACTTAGCCAAACAAACTAAGGTAAGATCACTTGCATCTTAGCAGAAAAAAAGAGAGAATGAAGAAAGTTGAAGTCAAATGAAAAATTATGGACCCTATCAAAAGGATAATGCATGCACTAGGAGTCACAGAAAAAGGAAAAAGAGAGGAGTCAGACATTTTATTTGAAGAAACAATGACTAAAAACTCCAAAGTGAAGAAATGAATAGATAAATGCAAGAAGCTCATAAAACTCCCTAGGATAACCCCCCTAAAGAACTTTATCAAGCCCTCCCCAGTATTGTTCAGTGGTTAGAGTGTTGGACTGTGAACCAAAGGATCAGAGAGATTCAATCTCTGGTCAAGGGCATGTATATGAGTTGTAGGTTCAATTCCCAGCTCTAGTCGAGGCACACACAGGAGGCAACCAATATTTGTGTCTCTCGTACATAGATATTTTTCTCTTTCTTCCCTACACATCTCCCCTTCATTCTCTCTAAAAACCAATGGAAAAAATGTCCTTGGGTTGAGTATTAACAAAAAAGCAAAACAAAAAGCAACCCAGCCCTAGCCGGCTTGACTAAGTGGATAAAGTGTCAGCCTGAGGACTGAAGAGTCCCATGTTCAATTCTGGCCAATGGCACATGCCTGGGTTGCAGGCTCAATCCCCAGCAGGAGGCAGCCAACCAATGATTCTCTCTCATCATTTCTATCTCTCTTTCTCCAGGAAGTTTCCTTTTGAAATCAATAAAAAGAAATACATATATTTTTTTAAAATCTCCCCACCCAACATTCATATAATATAGATAAAGTACATTTTATCCATATTTAAAAATTGCTAATGTTTCACAATGTTAGAAAAGTAAATATAAAATATAGGCGATCTTCTACAAGATTTTCAGTGAATTTCTCAGATTCCTTGCAGGGCAAAAGAGAGCAGTCTATTACATTCAATGTGCTGTATCTAGAAAAAGTACTTTTGAAAATGAAGACTGTCACAGACAAAGAGAAGCTGAGTAAATTCATTATTATCACTAGACATACTCCATTAAGAAATGCTAGTAGAATTTCTTCAAGATAAAATGCAATGACAGACAACATAAAAAAACATACAAAAATGGAGAAAATATAATCTTCATATGGTAAAGGGAAATACATGATCAAATATAGCAAATTGTACTAAATAATTTTGGCACACAGAACCTAAATTAATAAACAAACACATAAAAAATAATTATAAATCTGTTAATGGGTATACAATCTGTAAACACGTAATTTGTTTTTGCGATATCAATGATAAGTGCATGAAAATATTTTAAAATGAGAATATAATCAAAATGTGTTACTGTAACAAAACAATTTAAATACAAAGGATAGTAATATGGGGGGACAAAAATGTACACAGAAAACAAGTAATAAAATAGCAATAGCAGGTCTTTCCATACACATAACAACTGTAAATGCATATAGATTGAATTCACCAATAGAAAGACAGAGTAGATGAATAGATTAAAAAACAGGATCCAACCACATGCTGTCCAGAAGATTCACTTTAGAGCTAATGACATGCATAGATTGAAAGTAAGAAAACAGAAAAAGGTATTATACAAGTAATAAAATAAAAAGCAGGGGTAATTATGCCAATATCAGATAAAGTTAATCTTTAATGGAAAAACTGCTATCAAAGATGGTGATAAAACATTTTACCACTAAGATATAACAATTAAACATATGTATCAAAATGTTGGGAGAATGAAGGAAGTCATATATAACTCTAATTAAGACAAGACTTCATGCAACACCCACTTTCAATATGGATAAAACAGGAGAAACAAGATTGTTAACAGAGAAATCAACACTATAAACTAGTTATAACAGCAGTATATTCATTTTTCTCAAGTACCTGAGGAAAATTTCCTGTTACAGACTATATATATTAGCTCAGAAATCAATATAAATTCTAAAAGACTGAAATAATACATTTCTGATCAAATTTATATAAACTAGAAATCAATAGCTGGACATCCTAGCTGGTGGCTCAGTTGGTTGGAGCATCATCTACATAACAAAAAAAGTCTGAAGATTCAATTCCAGGTCAGGGCAAATACCTAAGTTGCAGATTCAATTCCTTTTGGGGTTTGTATGGAAATCAACAGATTAATATTTATCTCCCATATCAATGTTTCTCTCTCTCTTTTTCCCTCCCTCGGCCTCTCTCTAAAAACCTCAATAAACATATCTTCAGGTGAGGGCTAAAAGAAAAAAATAGGACAATTGGAAAATCTACAAATACAGATACATTTTATTTTACTATATTTCACAGATACTGTGTTTTTCACCATTTGAAGGCCCATGGCAGTTCTACATCCAGCAAGTATACCAGCATTGCTCACTTCATCTGTGTCACATTTTTGTATTTCTGATAATATTTCACACTTCTTTATAATTATTATATGTGTTATAGTAATCTGTGACCAGTGGTGTTTTTTAAATCCTCATCCAAGGATATTTTTCCCATTGATTTTTAGAGAATAAAAGGGAGGAAGGAAAGAGAGAAAGAGGAAAACATGGATGTGAGAGAGACATTGATTGGCTGTTGTCAGGGCCAGCCTGACAGATGAACTGGGCTGATACAGGGAGGTGGGGATTGAGAAAAGAAAGGCAAGAAAAAGCAGGGTTGGGAGGTCTGCAAGTCATTGACTGACTGCAGAAACTTTATTAACTGTGTAATGCCTTTTATACACAAACACTGAATAGGAGGTCTGTTAAAAGAAATACATTATTTGTTCCTCTTAATCTCTAAGGGAGAGACAGAGCAGAAAGTTCTCAGTACAGCATATCTCAGTAAATAGTTACAGACTTCTTGGTAAAGCCATGAAAGATGGCTCTCATTCTACTGATAATCACCATCCAAACAAGCCTGGGAAAACTGTGTGGGTAGAGGACTGTGTCTTAACAGTCCCTTTGGGTGAAAGGACCATGTCAGCTTACACCTGGTCTCCAACAGATTCCCCCTTCTATATATATACTAGGGGCCCGGTGCACAAAAATTTGTGTACTCGAGGGGGTCCCTCAGCCTGGTCTGCACCCTCTCCAATCGGGGAACCCTCAGGGCTGCTGGCTCCTAATCACTCACCTGCCTGCTGGCCTGACCCCCCTAACTGCTCTCTGCCTCAGCCCTGCCACTATGGCTTTGTCTGGATGTCCAGAAGGTCATCTGGAAGATGTTCAGTCTAATTAGCATATTACCTTTTTATAGATGCCACCTTGTCTTAAAAATTCAGGTTGCTAGCAGGTTTTCCTATTGTGGAAGGGGAGCCCACAGTAGCATCCTGGGTTCTGACTAGGGCTTATGCACTGCTGCTTTATCTCAGCAGATGAGATTCCTGGAAGAAGACTCTTGGATGTACCTTGAACATTTCTATTAACTGCCAAATCCTCCTCCAAAAATGTTGAACCACTTTAAACTCCCACCAGCAACCATGCGTGTGCCCTTGGCCCTACTTTGATGCCAATATCATTGATTTCCCCCTAGAAGCTTCCCTCCTCTCGGCCGGGACTGCTTGGCACTTGAGCCAAACTCACTATTCAGCCTAGGACTTGATTTCCCGAAATAGAATTATGGAGGAGGAAAAATAGTGTTCCTCTACCCTTCTGAGTTCTTAGTGTAGGCCCTTGTAATGAAAGACAGACTACTAAGAGGAAAAAACAGAAGTTCATTAACATGTGTGCCTTGTGTATATGTGGAGGATCCCAGGGAAAAATGAATAATTCCCCAAGGTGGCTTAGAATCCAGATTTAAATACTTTCTTCCTGGGGAAAGGGTACGGGATAGCTAGGCCTCTTAGAGGAGAGTACATGAGTTTTAGGAAAGATGAATGGGGGTGGGGGAGGTACTTTGTAACAAAGTTTGGGTGTGATGTCAACTTGTAGTCTTCTGTGACAGGAGTCAGTCTTCACTGGCTGATGACACTTTTCCCATCGAGGGAACCTTTTGTGGGGGTCTGATTTTAGGCAGATCAGGAGACTTTAGAGAAAGCCTCTCCTTGCATTTGCTGTTTTTCCAGCATCTGCAGCTCAAGATCATCAATATAACAACACAACATATGTTGGGTGGCATGTTCTCTGACCTTCAGAATAAACCCAAGAAAAGGTTGTTTCCTCTCTTAGATGATTTGCCACATTAGTGTTATTCCCTGGAGACTGTATTCTGACCAGACCTTCCTGGGAGTGGTCATAACATACTCTGTGCTTGTAGAAAGGTGTAGGCCGTATCACTAAATAAATCAGGGTCAGTTTTCTCACCTTGTGGAAAGGGAGATAAAGTTATGATACTTTATCTCTCTTTCCATAGGTTTTTCTGCAGATTTGTGTCTCTGCTGAAGCCCCAGTGGCCCCAGTGCCTCCACGGCTCTGAGGCTCAAAGCTTCTGGGGAGTCTGGCCACCTGCAGGCCGGGTCTCTGCGCTTCCAACCCCAGCGGCCCAGAGCCGAGGCAGGGCTCAGAGCCGCTGGGGTTTCTGGGGACCCTGCAGGCCATGTCCCCACACTAAGCGCCATACGCGCCCGGTCAGAAATTGGACACTGCAACCCCGCGTAGCCGCTGCCTCTGACCAGGTATGCACAGCCCTAAGCAGCCACTGCCTCTGACCCTCACTCACAGCACCTCCTCCTCTCTGACCCTCATGCATAGCGCTAAGCAGCTGCTGCCTCTGACCCTCACGCACGGCTAAGCAGTCTCGGCCTCTAACCCTCACTCATGGCACCTGTGCCTCTCTCACCCGCAAGCACAGCACTAAGCAGCCACCGCCTCTGACCCTTATGCACAGCTTCTAGCGCCATGGCCTCTGACCTGCATACACGCGATGGCCTCTGACCTGGACACACGACGCTAAGCAGCCGCTGCCTCCGACCCGCATGCACAGGGCTAGGTGCCCACCACTGGGGTGCTGGGGGTGGGCATTTAGCATCGGGAGGTGGCCAATTGGACACAGCGGCCCCACGCAGCCACCATCCACCCCGCTGCCCGCCACCACCCACCCTGCACCCACAGCAGCCAGACACCACACCCAAACCCACCACACCTCCCTCCCCCTGCTCGGGTGCTGCCGTACACCATCTTGCATTGGTTATTTTGCATATTGCCATTCTGATTGGCTGGCTTGTGGTCATGGCTTGGCTTGTGGGTATGGCTTAGGCATCCTGGAGAAATGGTTAACTTTAATATTACTCTTTTATTATATATACTAGGGGCCCAGTGCACAAAAATTTGTGCACTCGGGGCGTGGAGGTCCCTCAGCCCGGCCAGTGCCCTCTTGCAGTCTGGGACACCTTGGGGGGGATGTCCACCTGCTGGCATGCCTGACCAGCCTGGGTGAAGGGCTGAGAGCCATTTTCAGGCTGCCTACAGCCCCATCAGGGTTCGTGCACTGGGGGGTGGGAGGGCTGGTGAGTGCAGGCCTGAATGTTTCCCACTGGAGGGCTCAGGATCGCACACGCCTGGTGGGCCCCCACCACTGAGGGGACACACCTGGCCCAGAGCTGGGTGGTGAGCCAGGGGTGGACGCTGGTGCAGGATCCCTCGGTGGGGCCCTGCTGCTGAGCAAACACACCCGGGGTGGAGCCGGGCAGCGGACTGGCTTCGGATTCTCCACACTGTGCAGCAGATGCTCCCGCGTGCCCTGTGGAGGCCCCCAGGGGGCAGATGAAGGTAGCGGACCCTGGACGGGTGCTCCTGCACGCTCCCGAGGAGGCCCCTGGGGTAGAGCCAGGCAGCAGACACAGGATGGGCACTCCTGGACACCCCAAGGAGGCCCCTAGGGGGCAAAGCCAGGCAGCAGACCCAGGATAGCTGCTCCTGCACACCTCACAGAGGCCCCCACACTCCTGCATGCCCTGCGGAGGCCCCCAGGGGGTGGAGCCAGGCAGTAGACCCCGGACAGGTGCTCCTGGACTTCCTGCAGAGGCCCCCGGGGGGTGGAGCCAGGCAGCGGACCCAGGACAGCTGCTCCTGGATGCCCCGAGGAGGCCCCCGGGGGGGTGGAGGCAGGCAGTGGACCCAGGATGGCTGCTCCTGCAAGCCCCGTGGAGGACCCGCTCTCCCAAATGCCTGGTGGAGGCCCCTGGGGGGCGGAACCAGGCAGGGGACCCATGACGGGTGCTCCTGGATGCCCCAAAGAGGCCCCAGGCCGGACCCCCCCACCCACTGAGCTGACACACCTGGCACAGCTATGCCAGCCATGGAGGCTCCCAGTGCAGAGCCACCCTGCCAGCCTCCATCTTGGCTGGGTTAATTTGCATACAGCCGCTCTGATTGGCTGGTGGGTGTGGCTTAGGTGTATCGGGTAATGGTCAATTTGCATATTACTCTTTTATTATATTAGATACCTACACACACACATATATCAATTAGCCAATTAAATTAACTTGAAAACTTGATTACTATTATACTGTCAAATATAATGCTCTAATGACAACCTTAGTTTATCCTGTAAATATTAGTAGAAAGGATTGTTTGCATTCTTAAGTAGGCCCTGAACTTTCCTGATGCTAGACTGGATTTAGATATAGGGCCGCTGCTGTCAGTCAAGTCTCTGTTACCTAAGGCCCAATCTGAGTTGTGTCAAGCCTCTGTTACCTGGGTCTGGATCTGAGCTGGGCATGGGAAGCAAAGCAGCCATGGGGCAGGAGATCTCCATCAAAAGGGGCTAGGATTCGGGTCCCTACAAGTATGGGGGTGAGGTTCTATGCCCCACCTCTGTTGACCCCCAAGTTCTCTCCTGATGGCCCATCTGTGACTGTGCCTGTCTTAGGTTGTTCCTCCCTTGAGGAATCTTACCCAGCTCTGGCCAACAAGCCATCCTCCGGGGCCAAGCAGGGTAATGTGAGGTTCATTTCTGTCTCCTTGATAGTCAATGCCTCCGTGCCCTCCACGCCCAGTACCTGTCTTGGGATCCCACTTTGGCCACCAGTGCAGCCCTGGCACTGATCACAGATCTTAGGGAACCCAGGTTTCTTCTCCAGTTTATACCATTGGGCAAGAGACAGATCCACGGTACCAGCCACTACCAGGCTTCAACCTAAAGCTCAGGCAACAGCTGTGAGCAATTGGATTGTGAGAAAAGGGTCCCTCTTGGCAAAAAGGTACTAGGGGCCAACATAGAATGCTCAAGTGCCTTTCCAAGGGGCCCTCCACACAGTGGAAGGGATTAAACTTTCATGTTCTTTTTATATTATTACCAATCAAAATATTAGTTTGTACGTTTGTTTGGAATAATTGTACAATAAGCTGTTATAAAATATCAAAAATTATGACATTGTTCATTAAAAACATTCTGTGCTACTTTGCTAGAAGGTAACAGAGCAGAACCTGCATTATTAACAGCTTGAATCTTTCCATGTAATCTGCTTACATCCAAAGTAAAGTTAGTCTGATCCCTAATTCCTAACAGGTTGCGAACTCAATCCCAATGCCAAAATTGACAGCATGGCAAGAAACAAAGTCTCAGCAGTTCATTGTGCCCCTTGGCAAATGATCATGGCCTCGGCTTCTGCTGTCAGCTTCTTCAACTGTCCCCAAGTTGGTAGAGATGCTCTCCAAGTTGCCTGTGATCTCCGTGACAGCAGTGGTGGCATGAGCACTAATGGATCGATCCATAGCCTCTTGAATGGTGGAGTTCTTGTTTCAGCACTTTGTCCTCCATCTTGACCATGAAAGGGCCAGACATAGCAGCTGAGGATCCAACAGGGCTCAGAGGCCCCTTACCCCATATCAGAACAGGTTTGGGGCCATGCCATTGTCCTGTAAATAAGTCTTTCCACTGTACCCAAGGGTGGGATCTGGACAGTGAGGACCACTGTCGTTCTGCTTCAGTTTTGCCCGAGCATCACCATTTAAAAAATAAGGGAATAAAGAGCTCTGTTAAGTATGTTAGCAGGGGTATTTACATACTCCCCCTTCTTTATTTTTTCAATTTGCCTTGCAAAGTCTGATGAGCTCACTCAACTATTCCCTGCCCTTGAGGATTGTATGGGATGCCTGTTTTATGCTGGATTAGAAAAGTAGTACAAAACTTCTGGAATGCTGCACATATAGGTTGGACCATTGTCAGTTTTAATGGTGTGGGGGATGCCTAGGATAGTAAAAGTTTGTAAACAGTGAGCAATAACATGTTTAGCGGCTTCACCTGTACGAGGGGTTGCAAAAATAAAACCAGAAAAAGTGTCAATGGAATCATGAACATAAGCTTGTTTTCCGAAAGATGGAATATGGATCACGTCCATCTGCTATAATTGATCTGGTTTGTAGAATTGACCCCTTCTGTGGGAGGAATAAATGTGGTTAGAGGGTATTGAGGACAAAGTTTAACAATTTGCCGAGATTTGAAACTGCTGACGCAGGCCAGTGGCATTTTGATGATAGAGTGAATGTGAGGCTTTGGTTGCATCTAAAGGAGATAATGCGAGATAGGCAGTTTTAGTAAGTTGATCAGCACAAATATTTCTTGCAGAGATATCCAGGTAAATCCATATGAGCTCGTAAGAAACAGGGGTGAGTAAGGCCTGAACCTGTAGTAAAAGAGTAATTATGTCGGGTCAGTCAGCATCATGTAAATTAGCAGTTTCTAAATGAATAATAATATTTACAATATAACGAAAGTCTGAGTAAAGGTTAAAAGATTGAGTGGAAAGTTTACATAACACTTGATGTACTGCTTCAAGCTCCATGAGTTGTGCTGAATTGTGATTTGTCTGAAAAACAAAGGGTTGATTATTGACAAGTAGGGCAGCTGTGCCATTGTTAGAACCATCAGTAAACACTAAAACTGCATGAGGAATTGGTTGAGTCTTGACTACTTTGGGGAAAATGAAGGAATGTTCTGCAAAAAATTGTATGAGTTTATTCGATGGGTAATGAGAGTCTCCTATAGCTTAGGAGGGAAAGGGGCCATTTATTGTCCATATAGATATAGCCATTGCCTTTGTTGAGCTTTATAGGGTACCACAATGGTATGGAGCTCCTGAACAAAAAGTTCCGAAGTTCTGAGACGTCCTGCAAAACTAAGATCTGCTACTGCTTCTGAGTGTGGATGAATCCACTGCAAAGGTCCCTGTTGTCATAAGAGGCCAGTAGGATATACTGGCGTAGCCAATACTAAATACAGCCATGGTTGTGAATAATCTGCTCTTTGTACAAATTGTTCCTGTAAGGGAGCTTCTATGTGGCAGATAGCATTGCAAGCTGCAGGAGTAAATTGATGAGGGGAGAGCGGGTTGCTATATGCACGAAGAATATCAAATAAAGGTTTAAGGTCATAGTAGTTATGCCCAAAGTGGGCCTAATCCAGCTGACATTTTTATTTTTATAAATTATTTAAAGTCTTTATTGGACCCCTTTTTGGTGCCAATAAACTGCTTTTTTTTTTCTGGCTTAAGAGATGGTTGATTATGGTCATATCTGGGATCTAAACAATCTTGTACCAAATTCCATAAGGAAAATGTATTAACCGGGGTCTTACTTGGCCAAAGGGCTTTATAGTAATTGTGCATTTGTTCTCCAACTTTCTGCCATGTTTCTAAGTTAGCAGTCCCTTCCTCAGGAAACCAAGGACAGACCTCCCGAATGAATTTCAAAAAAATTTTCTACTTGCTTGTCACTAACTTTAGTTCCTTTACTGTTAAGCATAGACTTTAACATTTGCCCATAAAGGGCATTTTCTCTAGATTCTAGCTGTCCCATGTTTACTCCCAGCTAACAAAAAATTGCTCCTCCTTACCTTAATATTCTGAGTGTACTCTTTATCTGAAGGAGTTCCTCACCGTCTGCTTCCTAAGTTACTCAGGTGCCTGTGTTCAGGCACCAGTTATGAGGGCCAGCCTGACAGATGAACTGGGCTGAGGTGGGGAGGTGGGAATTGAGAAAAGAAAGGCAAGAAAAAGCAGGGTTGGGAGGTCTGCAAGTCATTGACTGACTGCAGCAACTTTATTAACTGTGTAATGCCTTTTATACACAAACACTGAATAGGAGGTCTGTTAAAAGAAATACATTCTTTGTTCCTCTTAATCTCTAAGGGAAAGACAGCAAAAGTTCTCAGTACAGTTACAGACTTCTTGGTAAAGCCATGAAAGATGGCTCTCATTCTACTGATAATCGCCATCCAAACAAGACTGGGAAAACTGTGTAGGTAAGGGACTATGTCTTATCAGTCCTTTTGGGTGCAAGGTCTCCAACAGGCTGCCTCCCACACATGTCCTGATTAGGTCTGGGAATCAAACCTGCAACAGAAGACCCTAGCCAGTTTGGCTCAGTGGATAGAGCAATCAGCCTGCAGACTGAAGGGTCGGTCACAGGTTCGATTACAGCCAAGGGCACATGCCTGAGTTGTGGGCTCGATCCCTTATAGAGGATGTGCAAGAGGCAGTCAATCAATGATTCCCTCTCAGCATTGATACTGCTATCTCTCTCCCTGTCCCTTCCTCTGGAAATCAATAAAAATAAATTAAAAAAAAAAACCTACAACGGAGGTATATATCGTTAGGTCTGTGGGATGCTCTAACTACTGAGCAAAATAACTAGGGCTAAGGAAGAACTAAAACCTATCCTCCTCAGACTATTCCAAAAAATTCGAGAGGAAGGAACACTTCCAAACTCACTCTACGAAGCCAGCATTACCCTAATACAAAACCAGACAAAGACAACACAATGAAAGAGAATTACAGGCCAATATCCCTCATGAACATAGATGCCAAAATCCTCAACAAAGTCCTAGAAAATCGGATCCAGGAGTACATCAGAAAGGTCATACACCACGACCAAGTAGGATTTATCCCTGGGATGCAAGGATGGTACAATATCCGCAAATCAATAAATGTGATACATCACATAAACAAATTAAGAGATAAAAACCACTTAATCATATCAATTGATGCAGAAAAAGCATTTGACAAAATCCAGCATCTGTTTTTGATAAAAACTCTCAGCAAGATAGGAATAGAAGGATCTTACCTCAACATAATAAAAGCTATTTATGACAGACCCACAGCCAACATCATACTCAATGGGCAAAAACTAAAACCATTTCATTTTAGAACAGGAACAAGACAGGATTGCCCACTCTCACCACTCGTGTTTAACATAGTACTGGAAGTATTAGCCATTGCGATTACACAAGAAGAAGACATAAAAGGCATCCAAATTGAAAAAGAAGAAGTAAAACTGTCCTTATTTGCAGATGACATGATATTGTACATAAAAAACCCAAAAGACTCCATCAAAAAATTATTAGACTTAATAAATGAATTCGGCAATGTAGCAGGATACAAAATTAATGCCAAGAAATCTATGGCATTTTTGTACACCAATAATGAGTGTACAGAAAGAGAGACTAAAAAAACAATCCCATTTACCATCACACCAAAAAAACTAAGATACCTAGGCATAAATTTAACTAAAGAGGTAAAAGACCTCTACTCAGAAAACATCAGGATGTTTAAAAAAGAGATAGCGGAAGATATAAACAGATGGAAGAACATACCATGTTCATGAATTGGTAGAATCAATATCATTAAAATGTCAATACTACCCAAAGCAATCTATAAATTCAATGCAATCCCCATTAAAATACCAACGGCATATTTTACAGACCTAGAACAAACTCTCCAAAAATTCATCTGGAATAAAAAAAGACCCCGAATAACTGCAGTGATCCTGAGAAAGAAGAACAAAGTAGGAGGGATCTCAATACCAGATATTAAGCTGTATTATAAAGCCACTGTTCTCAAAACTGCCTGGTACTGGCACAAGATTAGACATATAGATCAATGGAATAGAATAGAGAACCCAGAAATCAACCCGAACCAATATGCTCAATTAATATTTGACAAAGGAGGCAAGAACATACAATGGAATCAAGACAGTCTCTTCAATAAATGGTGCTGAAAAAATTGGACAGATATATGCAAAAAAAATGAAACTAGACCACCAACTTACACCATACACAAAAGTAAACTCAAAATGGATAAAGGACTTAAAAGTAAAACGGGAAACCATAAAAATACTAGAGGAATACAAAGGCAACAAAATCTCAGACATATGCCAAAGTGGTTTCTTCACTGACACAGCCCCTAGGGCATTGGAAACTAAAGAGAAAATAAACAAATGGGACTTTATCAAAATAAAAAGCTTTTGCACAGCAAAAGAAACCATCAGCAAAACAACAAGAAAACCAACTACATGGGAGAACATATTTGCCAATGTTAGCACTGATAAAGGTTTAATCTCCAACATTTGTAGGGATACATACAAGTTAACAAAAAAAAGACAAACAATCCAATCAAAATATGGGCAAAGGACCTAAACAGACACTTTTCAAAAGAGGACATTCAGAAAGCCAAGAGACATATGAAAACATACTCAAAGTCACTAATCATCCGAGAGATGCAAATCAAAACAACAATGAGGTACCATCTCACACATGTCAGAATGGCTATCATCAACAAATCAATAAACGACAAGTGCTGGAGAGGATGCGGAGAAAAAGGAACACTCGTGCACTGCTGGTGGAAATGCAGACTGGTGCAGCCACAGTGGAGAACAGTATGGAGTTTCCTCAAAAAATTAAACATGGATCTCCCTTTTGACCCTGTGATCCCACCTCTGGGAATATATTCTAAGAAACCAGAAACCCCAATCAGAAAGGACATATGCATCCCTATGTTCATAGCAGCACAATTTACCATAGCAAAAATTTGGAAACAGCCTAATTGCCCATCAACAGATGAATGGATTAGAAAGCTGTGGTACATCTACACAATGGAATACTATGCTGCTGTAAAAAGGAAGGAGTTCTTAGCATTTGCAGGCATATGGATGGAGTTGGAGAACATAATGCTAAGTGAAATAAGCCAGTCAATGAAAGAAAAATACCACATGTCCTCACTCATCTATGGATAATAATAACCATTATAAACTGGTGAACAAAAATAGATTCAGA
>PVJC01009430.1:0-45910 GCA_004026665.1 Murina feae
AAAAAAAAAAAAAATCCGTGCTAAAGGACGTCAGGTCCTGCTGCTGGTCAGCAAAACCATCCAAGTGGAAGCTGAGGTGGGAGATCGTCCTGGCCCTTCCTCTTGGGCTCGAGCTCATCCTTATATTTTCCCTGGCCCTGGCCCTCCCTCACGTGTGTATTTCCTTCCTGGTTGCCTGTCTTCCTGACATTGGGGCCCCACCCCAGACAGACAAGCAACAGCCTATGTACACCGTTTAATGCTTTATCTGGCTCCCACTTGTGTGAGGTCAGGTCTATCATTATATGTTAGTTCTAGTGGTTCTGCTTCTCTGCTTATGCCCTGACTGAAACAGTGACTCAGAATAAAATGAGGGAGGCTAGAGAAGTAGAAAGAAGAGCTGAAAAATAAAATGAAAGAATGAGTGAGAATATATGGCGTCTGTTAATTATGGAAACTTAGGTAAAATATACAAAATTCTGTCAAGGTCTTCAATCTGTAAATAAACAAAACAGTAGTAAAAAATGATACTCCATGTTTCTGGACTTGATGGACCCCAGGAATATTTTAAACTAGAAACCTGTGGAACTGGAAATGCCATCCAGAGAACTTGGTGTGAGTGAGCATGTCTCTAATAGCCAGCATCCCAAGTCTCTGGAATCATAGTCTGGAAGACTCTAATTGCAAACCCCACTTTTCTTCTTTGGTAAAGAAAATGACCAGAATTCCATGCAAGTGTGCAGGGGAGTTTCTTAAAACTTATCTGGAGGCATTGTTCTCTGCAATTAAATTAAATAGAACAAAGGCAAACAAGTCATCTCTATTTTCTTCCCAGTCCTTGGTTTTCCATTAATTTAGTGATTTCATGTCAGTGTAAATGTGGCTAAGAGCTCCCTGCCACCAAGTTACAGCCCTGGTATCTAGCCCAGCAGATAATTCCAGGTGTGGGCCTCCCAAGTGGGGAGGTATGTGAACTCAACCTGGACCCTTTGCTTAGTTGAGCTCCAAACCACTTGCTCACAGGACAGCCTCTTAACCTCCTCTTCTGAGCAGTCTCTAATGGCATGGAAGGGAGGGCACGGCCTCTGCTTCCCCCATCCTCCCTGTTGGTTTCTGAGCACAGCTGCCTCCTGCCCTCTAGTTCCCATGATCTGGGGGCTCCCCTAAGAGCTCTCACCGGGAAGACACAAGGGCCCAGTCCTGGAGGGCGGGCGGCTCTCTCATGCTCCTCATGCATTGTTATCTAAGGTAGAAAAACGGGGAAAGGTCATCAATTTTTAGCTCCTTCTGTTTGCTTTCAATTCCTTTATCCCCGCACTGAGGTCATCTTTGAAGACTGGCTCTGTTTACAGGGGACACGGAATCTTAATTTATCATCGCTCCTCTCCTTGAAGGAGACTTCAGAGTTCAGAGTAAACAGTATGACGAATGTTTGGTGATCTTTCATCATTTTATCTTCTTTACTAATGGCCATAGAAGAAAGGAGTTTGCTCGCAAGTAATAAATAGTTGTGCAAAGGGGAAATGGAGTAAAACAAAACAGATTTTAAGAAGTCATTGTGGTGTTAGAGAGCAAATAATTGGGGGAAAAAATCTTTGGATAAATGTCGATGTTCCAGTCATAAGCAGATTTAAGATTTAGAACTCAGACCTTCTGCCCAAAACACGGAGCTAATGGAACCTGAGCGTTTAGGTGGCAGGAAGAAATCTAATTTTTATTTTCAAGAAGCTCATTTTGTTCTGAAGGTTTCTTTGGTTGAAATGAAAACTTGAACGTTTAATTGCAGAGGACCTTGACAATGCTGTGGCTATTTGCACCCCCCACACCACCAAATGTTTTCAAGGAGTGGTCATTTTCATTATATATTTGGAGCCTCGTTTATTTTTTAAAGCAAGCATTTTCTATCAGAGTGGGTAATATTTTAAATGATAAAGCAGTACATTCTCTACTCAGTAAGGCATAAAGGAGAGTGAGCACCCCTGTAATCCCACCACTCCAAGGTGGTCACTGCTCATATTTGGTGTATTTTCTTCTGAATTCACATGTAAAACTCACACACATACACACACAGACTCACACACACACACACACACACACACACACACACACACCCCTACAAGAATGGTTGGATTACCTGATCCTGCCGCTTAGGAAATGTGTAATGTTGGGCAGTTTCTTAATCCCTCTAAGCCAAGGGTTTTCCTCGCTGTAAAATGGAGAAAAGAAGAAGAATCCCTAACTCATGAAATGACAGGAAATTAAATGAGGAGATGCCAGTGAAGGCTTATCACCTCGACTTGCACACTGTAAGCAATTAACAGATGGGAACTATTATTAGTTTGTAACTCTCTCTAGTCACTTAAAAAAAAAAACACACCACACCATATAACTCATCAAGCTTTTTGGTAGCTTTGAAAAGCCACCACTTCTCATTCATTTCATCCCTATTTTAGTGGGGATTTGCATATATTTGAGCTCCCCTAAACAAGTTAGATTCCTGAGCCTGCAATTAGAGTCACTGTTAATAATAACGTTTATGCACATTGCAGTCTCGTGCCAGCACTCCACACGTGCCAGCTCATTGACAGCTTACAGTACCTCTGCGAGGTAACTGTCATTCTCCCCAGTTATAGAGGAGAGAATCCAGGTTGGCAAAGAAGAGCCGAATCCAAACCAACAGCTCCCTCTTCCCATCGGGCTGCTCACCCTAACACGACCCCATCCAAATCCCAGCACATCCTTCTGGACGTCCCAGGATGAGTCTGAAAGCAGCTTCCTGGCCAGGTCCAGTTGGTTCCTAATAGAGCAACAACTATCAGCTAGGCAAAGAAGGTACCCTAGACCAGAAGGCCGGAAACCTGGGTCCCTAGACATTCCTACATCTTTCTCATCTCATGTTTTCCTCTATGGAGTGAGTGTGATGACCTCACCTTCCTGATGAAAAGTGATAATTCATTGAAAGTGATGATAATACTAATAGTATGGTGGAAGTTTTAAATAGTAATGACATTACTTATTTCTATACCACCATGGCTATTTTTAATGATGTTCCTTTTGACTCAGGTCATTCAGTGTTCCCCCTCTCCCTCCACCTTGATATGTGAACAACTCTTTCCTAATCTCACTAATGTCCTTCCTTTTTTCCTAACCAGCTTACTAGGGAGCATCCATGTCTTGTCAGATCTTGCTGGCTACCCTGCTTCCCTCTCTGAGTCTTATTTCCAGTCTCACTTGCAATTCGTTTCTCTCGGTGAAAACTGAAAGTAATTCCAGGACTGGTGCCCCTTTATGCCCTTTCCTCCCAGACATACATTTATAAATTGGTTAAATTCTCCACTTCTTGGGGCAGTGTTGGTGTGCTCTCTATATGGCACCATTTGTAAATAGCATGGCTTTTAATAGATAGATAGATAGATAGATAGATAGATAGATAGATATAGATATAGATATAGATATAGATATAGATATAAATATATTGCTTTCAGAGAGGTAGGGAGAGGGAGAGAGTGATAGAAACATCAATGGTGAGAGAGAACCATTGATCAGCTGCCTCCTGCACACCCCACACTGGGGATCAAGCTGCAACCTGGGCATATGCCCCGACCAGGAATCAAACCATGACCTCTGGTTCATAGCTCAGTGCTCAACCACTGAGCCATGCTGGTTGGAGAGTAGCATAGCTTTGTAAAGAACATGGTTGAGGTGGCCCCTGGGACCCAGAGAAGAATCCAGTCTTTTCCTTTGTGAGAACCTTGTTTGGAGCTTTATCTGGTTCTTTGCTTTTCCTAAATAGGACCTTCTCCAACTGATGGGCAGCAGTAGTGGGACAGGTAAGAACTGGGGTTGGGGTCCTGGTGTTGCTCTTGTGGAAGAATTTCTTAGACTTAGAGAGCATGGGGCAATCAGGAAGGGAAATCTGATTCTTGAGGCTAATTTGGAAGAATTGGGGAAATGACTTACTAGCCATTTGATATTCCCTTAAGGTGGTTCACTGACTTGTAAAGAGGAGTTGTTTTGATATATCATCATAAGACAGCAAGTCAAGGTGAAGCAAAGACTGATCAGGGGAGGAGAATTATAAACCAAGTGAGAAAGGTTGGGCAGAGGTTAAGGACTCCAAGTGAGCTATAAAAAAAGATACAAAAAACCTTTCCTTGGAAGCATTTTTCTCATTCTGTTAAGATCTTGCTTCCAAGTATATCCTCTTTTTGGCTCAAATACATTTTTATAAAAATTCTCTAAAAATACTATCCTTGTAAGAAGGCATCTATCAGAGTGAGAAGCAGAGCACGAAGGATATTTTAAAGGGTTCCAAGTTTTAACAATGTATGCATGTTTTGTTTTCTGTATAGTTATTTACATGAATGTAGGTGTGAGTTTTATAAAAACTGAGTAGCAAGTACAAATTAGGGTTTGAGACTGCATAAAATCCTATGCAATATTTGAGACATACTTATGCTAAAAAGTATAATTTTTTTAAATCTAAAATTCTAATTTAACTGGGTTTCCTGTATTTTTTCTGGCAACGTTTGTTCGAGCCTGTGGAAGGAAGAGCACCAGCCACTGGTAGTAGGACACCTTGGGGGAAAGGGAGAGTTCCTGCCATCCTAGCCTGCTTTAACTCTCCTTCGAGTCCAGGAAGGCCATTCTGGGGAACATAGTGCTCACTATTGTAAAGCCAGCTGGCAGGGCAGAGGTGTGGGCCAGGCCTAGAGGCAGGCAGTGGCTGCAATGGCCACGCCCAGTTCTCAGGGTAGGTCAACGTGAAGACCTCTGTGGGCTGGAACAAGTTCCTCTGGTCCAGGGAACAGGGTAGGAGTTTGGGAAGATGGAACAGGAGCTTGAGTACATGGGACAGGCCTGAGAAGCAGAGACAAGGATATGGGTCTATAATACTCTCGTATGGGGTTCTTGAAGAGAAAACATCAAATCAAATGCGGTCGACAGGAATGTGTATAAAAGGGATTAAGGTTGTTGTTGACAATGGTTGCAGGTTACCAAAGCAGAGGTTTACCATTAAAGCAAGTCCTTGCCTCCTGCCATCCATAAAGTGGGTATTTGCAAGCAGGCACAGAATAGTCCCACAGCCTGCTTTTATAAATGTGGTGACATCTCTGCTGCTTGTTCTTGTAGGGGCTCCAATGAGCCCCTTCCCAGCAGGTTCACTCTGAAGGGCATGCAACAGTCCTCTGTGCGCAGAATCACCTGACTTTATTGTCAGGCAGAATCCTCCAGTAACTGGGGGTCCCTGGACCTGTGGATTTCCACAGCTGAAGCATCACTCAGAGGTGTTAGGGAGCTGCCTTCTCTGGATGCTTACAGCTCAGCCCACAAGGACAGAGGTACGAACCTTTCTAACCCACCTAAAAGTCTCTTATTCCACAGAGGAAACACTATTTCTCCCCTCCATTGCTAACTGCAGAGCCTTCTGCTGCAGATCGAGGCAGTGGCATTTCTGCTACCCTCGGTGTCCTTCAAACATTAGCGCACGGCCTCTACAGTGTGGATAACCGTTGTTATTGCTTGATAGTCCAAATCAAAATATTTTACAATAAATTTCAGATAATATGAAGAGTGGATAGGGACTTCCCAGGCAAGGAGATAGTTATCAGCAAAGTTTATGTGTGAATTCACAGGTAACCTTTTCTTAGTTGCTGTGAGTTTAGCCCAATGTGAATAGGACTCAGGGGACCTCAGTGTCAGAAATTCTTCCACATTAAGGCCCATGGGAGTGGCTTGGTGTTTTCTTCATGAGTACTATGGGAATAATAAACAGTGTCTGCCACATAGGTTTTAGGGGGTGGATTAAAAGAGAAAACATAAGAGCTTGGCCTAATGCCTGGTACACAGTAAATATCCAGTAAACATTAGCTATGATTACTTTTACAGTTGTTTTTTAATATCCAGGTGGTAAGAGTTGTTTTCTCAGCACCTAAATCAATATCTGTTTCATTGTAATCATTCAATAAGTAGTTGTGGGACTATGCATTTGGAAGTCTCCTGATTTATACTCATTCATTCCACAAAGACTCATGGAGCACCCGTATGTGCCAGGCACAATGCTAGGCCCTGGGAATAAAATAGTAAACAAGGCCACTTGACCTCACCCGAAAAGATTTTACCGTCTGGAAGGGTAAGCAGACCAGTGAATGGTCAGTCGAGATGCTATGGTAGCACCAAGGAGGGCCCGGAGATATTCTAGGGGAAGCTCAGGGTGGGACCCCTGGAGAAGGGAGTCCAGAGATGGGAGAAGGGATTACCCAGGTGAAGGTGGGTAGAGCGGAGAGGTGGGGAGATAAACTCAGTTTAGATGTATTCAGGGGCCCAAGGCAAACAAGAACCTGCCTTGTTCTCACAGTTCTACACAAGTAATTTAGTTCAGGATCTCTCCCACAGGTGCTTAAAGATGGCTGGAAGCTACAGTGAAGTTTTAACATTTCTCATATACAAGTGCACAAAAATCTCTCTTGTGACTCTGAAGGATGGAAATGGAAGCAGACGTTGCCACCATGTCCGGAGAATGGGAGATGGAAGGAATTGTGTTCTCTATCTCTCTGTTTCTGGTTTGTGTTAAAGTAATTAATGTTATCTCCAGGAATGTAGGCTTTTATTCCTGGGTTTCCAATTCTTGCAACTGATCTTACTAAACCTTCAAGTAATAACTGCACATCCTTTTTGCTTCCACTGTGTTTTTAAATTTGCATTCCTGATGAAAATTCCTTTGACTGGGCTCCAGGTAGCATGTGATTGCTGCAGAGATGAGTGGTGGACATGAAAGGAGAGATTGAACGCATTCTTCCATGGCCTTCTGGCTGGCTGCATTATTTTTTGAGGTGGGCATTAGATTCAGATGAAGGGACATTTGCAGAGTAAATAGCAAGTCACATGGGAGGAGGACAAACGAGGAGGAGCTGGCCGTTCAGTTCTTCAGCTCTCCTAGGACCAACTCTGATGTTACTTCCATTGGGCTCAGGCCCTCAGTAGTAGATTGGGTTTATTTCAGAATTCTTTTCATTGGACCTGGATATTTGAAGGTTCTGGTTCTAGTTTAATTAACTCCCACCCAAACCCCTGCCTTAACTAGACTTCCCCCTCATGTCAGCCGTTTACTAGTAAAATATTTTAGGACTCGTACATTTATGTGCCCATTTGTGCAATGATTTACTCAACATAGATTTACTAAATACCTACCATAAGCACAGTACTCTAAAAAATAAGGAAAGGGAAGAAAATGGAAACTGTTATTTTTAAAAATATGTTTTTATTGATTTGAGAGAGAGAGAGGGATGGAGAGGGATAGAAAGATACAAACATCAATGAGGGAGAAACATCTATCGGCTGCCTTCTGCATGCCCCCCACTGGGGATCGAGCCCAAAACTCAGGCATGTGCCTTACCGTGAGTGGAACCAGGGGCCTCTTCGTTCATCGGTCAATGCTCAACCACTAAGCCACACTGGCCAGGCTTTAATACATTTCTAATGGACTATAACAGGGTTTCTTAACCGCATCACTATTATTATGGACATTTTGGACTGGATAAACCTTTGTTGTGGGGGCCTGTCCTGTGCTTTCTAGAATGTTTAGCCAAATTGCTGACCCTCTACCCACTGGATGCTGGTAGCTCCCCTCCCCACAGCTGTAACTACCAAAAATATCTCCAACCATTGCCAAATGTCCCTTGAAGTCATAATAGCTGGTGGTTGCCCTAGCTGGTTTGGCTCAGTGGATAGAGCGTCGGCCTGAGGACTCAAGGGTCCCAGTTTCGATTCCGGTCAAGGGCACATCCCCAGTAGGGGGTGTGCAAGAGGCAGCTGATCAATGTTTCTCTCTCTCGATGTTTCTAACTCTCTATCCCTCTCCCTTCCTCTCTGTAAAAAAATCAAAATATATTTAAAAAAATAATAGCTGGTGGTTGAGAACCACTGGCCTACAATATCAGGCATCATCCTAGACACTTCCTTTACACTTTCTCATTCAGTTTTCCCTCCCCAAATAGCCCTTAAGGAATATCGTTTGAATATAGAATGGGACATGTTAAATGACTTACCCAGAGTCCAATGGGTAATAATTATGGGATTTAGACTTTAAATCTAGGTCTTTCTTAGTCCACTACATCCCCAGACTGCCATCCAAAACACAAGGCACTTAAGATCTAGTTGGAGAGATGTGATCTGAGCCAAGTTACAATTATGTTCATCAGCAAAGAGGTGACGTGAGCACTCAGAAGAGAGAGGTAACAGTGGGAGAGGGAGGTCAGGGAACACATCTGCAGAGTTTAGATCTTTCAATATTTGTGGGTAAATACTTTGACTGGGACAGTAATTATGAGTTGAGGAGTGGTAGGAGGTAAGGTTTGTACAGGTAGCATTGGGTTGCAGTTAAGATCAAGCGTTCCAGATGGAATCAGTTTGAGTCCCAGCTTCTCCACTTACTAGTTGTAGGACCATGAGCTAACTGGGTAATCTTTTGGCCCATTGGTGTTGTCTGTAAGATTGTAATCAGCATATAATGAGTTAATATGTAAAGGGCTGAGGACAAGACCCAGCATCCAGTTAGTGCTCAGAAGTTGCTTGCTACTTAGTATTTGATTCTGTCAGACTTCAGATAGAGTTGAGAATCTGCATTGTAAATAATGGAAGCTTTTGAATCCAGGCCTACAAACATGGTCCACAGGTACTGCAGTCCCCTTCCTGTGTTCATGGCAAGTTCACAAATTGATATCTTTGGGTTGAAAACCTGTCTCTGGTTCCATGAACTGTTTCTGGAGTACCAGTGTCCAATGGTCCAACCCTTGTGTAGGAGCTTTGAGTTTGAAGCATCAAAGACATCTTCCCAACAGAGATTCAGAGACAGAAAGAGGCAAGCTGGGTATCCGTTCAGACGTTCATTCACTCATCCATTCATTCAACCAACGTTTATTGAATACCTTTTTTATTCTGGGCAACATGTTTCTATTCATTACATCTGGAACACCAATAAGTCACCACCCTGCCGATGTGTAGGCTGTAAGTGTATTGGATAGGATTGTCATTGTTTAGATTTAAGACAATTTCTGTGGCTTTAGGTTAAAGCCCTGGGGTTTCTTCCCGTGCTTTGCTTGGTATCACTGCTGGCCTTTGTATTTATGGAGCTCTGTTAGGACCTGGATGTGTTTGGGGATCTCCTGGGAATTTCCTCTTTCTTCCTCTCTCCAGCTTTTTATAGCTACATAAGGTTTAGATCTGTTAACAAACACTTGGATAATTATGCCCCTCTCTGTTTATAGACTCAGGATAAATTGTCCTAATGGGAAAATATCTTTCCTTTGGAGTAATTTGCATCAAGGCTTTTAATTTTTTGTTTGTGTGTGGTTCGTTTGCCTTTCTAAAAATCATTTTGATGTCTGTTTCTCTCATGAATCATCTATTGTTGATACACAACAGCACTCGGTAAACCCCATTACAAATCTTTTCTTGATCTGAAAGTAGTTGACATTGGGAAAATATGTGACCCATCCATGTACTTTCTCATGGGTGCTGAATTAAAGGAAACAACAGTTGGATTTTAAGATTTTAGGAACATCTGATAAGAGGTCTGTAGAATTGACCCACCAGAGCCTTGACCACCAGTATGCTGGAAAAACTCAATTTAGTTTAGTTTGTCTTAAAGCATCACCGTCATAATGCATTTGTATTCATTCAACATTCTGGAAGGCCTACTCTATGTGAGGTTAGATTATAGTAGCCAAGTGTTTCTAATTAATAAAATGCACGTGAACCCTGATCCGATTCTTCAGCTTTGTGGGAGACAGCTTCTGGTCAGAAGGCAAAGTCAGTCCTTCCTTCCTCTTTTGTGCTGCGAAAAACTACTGCATTCCTCGGGCAATATAAACCCATGGAAGGCTTGGTTTTTGATCATTTGGGGTCAACAAGCATCAGTGCTTCTTTTTGCGGTGTTTCTTCCTCCCAGGAGCTAAAAATACTTAATGATGGGAGGCAGTGGTGTAATGGTCAAGCACATCCTCTGAGTCACACTAAATGGGTTCGAATTGGGATTACACCGTTTACTAGCTGTTACTTAACCTCGTTGTGACTCAGGCTACTAATTATTACCACTTCACAGGGTTACAGCAAAACAGCAACAAGCAGAGAAATAATTTACATAAATTAGCATGGTGCCCAACGTAATTATAGTAAGGTTCAGAGCTATCATTATTATCATTATCATCAACTAATATTTGTATGCCCACTAAACAAAAAGCAATGCTGCCTATATATAGAAACTCTACAGAGGAGTGATCTATAAAATATATCATCTATTCAGTGTCTGAAGTTGGACACACTCTTAGAGATACCCATCCCTATAAACAAAGGTCCAGTGAGATGTGGGCATCTGTTTATGGACAGCCTTGTATTCTCCTGGCACCTTGTTGTGAAAGAAAGACATTCTCTAGCCTGGCTTCTGCCTAAACATGCAGGACTATCATTTCAGGTGGCGTCAGATGGGTAAAGATCTCCCTCACAACGATGTCCATGTCGTAGTTACCATTACATCAAGCAAGTGTGCTTTTGTGTTTGACCTAAATTTTAATCTTGCTTTTGAGTCTCTTACCTCTTCTGTCTTCTGCAGAGATGAAGAACAGCTGGTCCGCATCCTCTTTATAATAAGCCTTCAAATGGGAGACGGTTACATTTGCCTTTAAGCACTTTTTCAGTCTAGACTAAACAACTCCAAATCCTTTAACCTTCCCGCATAGGTTCTATTTTCTGTCTCTTTAATCATTTAGGTTCTCCTTTGGAACCTTTCCAGTGTCTCTACATCTCCCCTAAAATAAGGGGCCTCAGACTGGACATACGACCCTGAGAAGAGGCTGCTGCCAAATTCTTTATTATGAGAAAGGCACCTCCCTTTTGTGTCAGACTCCCACCTATGTGAATTCACCCCAGGGTCTTGCAGCCTATTTCTTATCAGTACAATGCGCAGACTCATATTAACTGTATGGTCTGCTGTGATCCTCATGTCTTTGTCAGGTTTCCTCCATTGTAGATATTAAACCCATTTGTGCCTTCATTTTGATCCTCACCCGTCAGGATACTGCTTTTGTAATCATGCTGAACTCGGAACTGGTTTTAATGAAGCATTTCCTTCATGCGTTGGATCCACTTTGGATTCTCCTAACACATCAACAGTTCCCATTCAAATTAATTTTATCTTTAGACTCTAGCTGTGCATATAGCAAGTTTAAGTATTATTTAAACCAGACCCAGTTTAAAATTGGAGGCCACATTTTAAGCACCCCTTTGTGTACCGAGCCATTGATCTCTTTTCCAGTCAGCAGTGAGACCCCGTTGAGGGAAAAGACCAACCAGATCATATCTTTCTGGCCTTTGCTGATGAGAATGGCATATGCATTCAAGGCTTTCCTGAAATTAAGATCTTCTACAGATGTGGTTACATTTTAATTCCCGGCACATACACACCCTAAACTGAGCTTAGGCAACAAAGTTGGTGGGGGAAGGGGGAATATTTATTTGCATTATGCTTGAGATCATGGATTTACTTTAAACAGCATTGGTTTGCACATCATAAATTACACACCAGATTGAAGGAGGAGAGAAAGTTAGAAGTAGAGCATGAAGAAACTATCGGTGCAGAAAGCAACGAGAAAGGAAGCAAAGGAGCACATCTGAAATTGTTAGAAAATCATTCACTTTGTACTTAACTCTCATACAACTTATCAGATGCCCAGATGCCTCATAAAAAAGTATGTTAATGAATCCATGAGGGCTACCACCTCAGCAGAAAAGAGGGACAAGGGAATGGGGAGGACCTAGCATTCACTGAGACCCTTAACAATTTTCGTAAGGCACACACCTTCTGTTAGAGACTTTTGGATACACTTGGCTTTTTCTACAGTCATCAGCCTAACTTGCTTCGGCCCAGGAATTGCAATGTTTTGAGGCTTGCAAAGCTTGTTCTCACTGGGCACATGCAGTGTTCTCCTAACTCCATGTGTCAGTGTTGGCTGCGATACCCAAACCTCCTTGAGATACACTTTACGGAGGGTTTGTTTCCTCTCAGGACTTCCAAAGGGGGAAATGTCAGGGCTTGAGTCCTGCCTGCTTCCGCTTTGCTCTTGTGCCAACCTGAATGAAGCAACTGGGGGTAATTCCAGACTGGTGATTATGATGATTACTTACCAGGCGCTCTGTGGGCTGCTTCTGAGAGTGGGCAGATGTCCAGGCGGGTCTTGACATGGTTGGCCCCTCCCAGGCTTTTTGGAATTACCCATTCCAGTGGCAGGAATGGAACTGGGAGAACTGGGAACGGAAGCCTTCTTTTGCCACCTCCTCTATACTTAATGGCTTCGAATTCCACCAGATCTGTCGGTTGCAAAGCTAATTTACTTTCAGGGGCTGCTGGCTGCCCAGGAGCGGAACCACTGCTTAGAGGCATAGAGTTGGGGAGTGGGACAAGGCAAAATTCTGGGATGAACCCCAAGGAGTGGGGTGAGTGTGTGCACCTGTCTGCAGGACCCTGCAGGCTCCGGGCTTTGGTTTGGGCAGAAATGTGTGCATTTCACTGGAGGAGGTCTCCTCACCTCTAGCCCCCCCCCCCCCCCCAGCTCCAACCTGGACCCCTCCCGGACGCCAGGTGAAAACGTTGCCAGCCCTACTCCCTTAGTGGTTTGAGGTTTGGCACAGCAATGCTTTCACTTTTCAACAAGCGTAAAGTAGAAAAATGGAATGAAATACAACTGAAGCAAGCTTTCAGCGCCATGAAATGTGGGGCGATTCCTCCTCGCTCTGCCTGTCCCCACCCTCCACCCCAGCTTTAAGAAAAGCAAACATTCTTTTCCTGTCTTATTTGTCTTCCCATTAATTTAAGACAGGAAGCCCTCAGTGGGTGTGATGTAAACAATTGAGCCTCATGGGTCGGGCTTCCTCATCAGTTTGCAGCTGGAGAGATGGCTGCACAGCCCCAGCCCATTCATGCCTCTCCGGGGATGACTTGTTGACTGAACCCCCAGAAGACGGGAGGGGCGCGGAGCCGAGAAGGTATAAAGGAAATGCTTAAGTTGTGCAGTCACCGGCGATTGTAATTCAGCAGCGGTGAATTTGGTTACTCCAGCAGAATCTAACGGGGGATTTCTGGAAAGTTTCCTGACATCCTGCCGATGTGAAGGTTGTGATTCGAGTTTGGGCCCCGCCCCACCCACCCCCACGCTCAGTAAGAACCCAAGCTGCTGCCGCCGCCGCGCGTGAAACCGTGCGGTTAAGAAATGAATTGATGAGGGGGGTGGGGGCGGAGCTTCTAGCAGCGGCTGGAACCTTGGAGCCCGCGAGGGTATCTGGATGGGGCATCTTCTCCTTCAGACCTGCACTCCGCGACCGCTGGAAGCTCCGAGCACTTGCATCCGCACCCCCAAACTCGCCGAGACCCTCCCCGGGGCGGTTTCCTCTTCCACGAGAGGGGCGTGGCTAGGCAGGGGTCTGGAATGCTGTGGAGTTTTGACAAGTGAGCAGGGGAGTGACGAGCCGGGCTGGGATTCCGTTACAGCCTTTCCACCACCTCCCCTACCGGGCCAGCAGCAGGGAGGAGGGGTGCTCCCTCGGGCAGCAGCGGACCGAGCAGCCGCGGAGAACTCCGGCAGGAGCCACGGTGCGAGAGGGCAGCCCCGAGGCGCACGGCGGGCCCGCGTCCCGGGCGGAAAGCCCGCCCCGAGCAGGTGATTAGGGTCACGATCGCCCGCCGCGCCCTGCCGCGCCCCGCCGCCAGGATTGACTCCCGCCAGCTGCCCCCGCCCGGGCTCCACGGAGGGCGTCGGACGGGAGACCCCGAAGATGACTTCGAGACTGGAGGTAGGGAAGCTGCGTGACAAACAGAGACCTCGGGCGTCTGCATCCAATCGCGCTGGGGTGCAGGTTGAGGCTGGATCCGCAAGTGTGGAAAGTGAGAAACGCAAGCAGTCAGCCTCCGAGCGCCTCCGCTCCTGCATCTCACAGATCACTTGCTAGTAGGCGCCTTGTTTTCCCTTGGGTTGGCGTGTTTGGAGACGGCCCGTGTTCCCTGGGAGGACTTGCTGAGCTGGAGCGGGTTTGTCAATTAACTAGACCAAGGAGGCGCCCTGAGTGTGTGTGACGGGGAACTCACGGGGCAAGTCTGGAGGGGCCCCAGGGCCACGGATCTCCAAGACACCCCATAAGAGGTGCTGTGGAAGCCCAAGACGGGAATGGGGGTTGGGGGCGCGGTTCCAGGAACCCCGCGTCGGTTTCAGCGCCCTCTCCCCTGCCCCTCAGGTGGCTGACTAGCAGGGAAGGGGTCTGGGGAAGAGCAGAGCTGCGTCTTCCAGCAGCTGGAACAGTTTATGACCCCTCCGGAGGTCAGGATCTCCTTGGAAGAGGGATCTGAGCCCCAGGCTACTGAACAGTCTGCTTGGGCAACTCCCCCCACCGCTGATTCATAAAAGGTTTTGTTTGTAGTATCCACAAATCAAAGATTTTACAGATGAAAGATGTTTGGAAAGAGGATATTTTCGGTCTTGTTGCTATTCTCTCTGGTAGGCAGTGCGTGAATACAGGGGTGAAGATGAGGACTCCGGAGATGGGGTAATGGCAGCTGTTACCCTGGGAACTCTTTCGGGAAGAAAAGATTCTGCAAATGTAAACAGTAACCGATTTTCATAAGAAAGAGTCAGGCTGAGTTTGATGTAAGGAAAAGGAATGGGCTCTAGCTGGTTTTGCGCAGTGGATAGAGCACCCGCCTGTGGACTAAAGGGCACATGCCCAGGTTGTAGGCTCCGTCCCCAGTGTGAGGCATTCAGGAGGCAGCCGATCAATGATCTCATCATTGATGTTTCTCTCTCTCCCTCTCCCTTCCTCTCTGAAACCAATAAAAATATATATTAAAAAATAATTAAAAAAAGAAAGAGGGATGGCATTACCTCTGTAAATAGTATAGGAGTATCTTTAAGTACACATAAAAACATAGTACTTTCTGACTTTGCACTTGGAAATCACTTTGTGTATAAGTTGAAAAGGTACAAGGGGATGGTCCTACCCTGCAGTGTTACTCTGACGGTAAAATAGTCCCTAACCTGGAGATGTACCTGGCTCTGTTTTTTTCTCCCTGAGATAATGAAGTTGAAAAGGTACTGGACCCACCCAGTTAATTGCTTTCTTGATCTCTAGTCAAGGCCCTTGCCTCCAGGATGTAGCCCTGAGGCTGGGTGGGCTTTGAGAAAAGAAAGGAAAAAAGTCTGCTCGGCCAGCATGGCTCAGTGGTTGAGCCTCCACCTATGAACCAGGAGGTCACGGTTCAATTCCTGGGTAGAGAACATGTCCAGGTTGTGGGCTCGATCCCCAATGTGGGACACGCAGGAGACGGTCGATCAGTTATACACTCTCATCATTGATGTTTCTATCACTCTCTCCCTCTCCCTTTCTGTCTGAAGTTAATAAAAATATTTTTTAAAAAAGAATAAATAGGAAAGAAAAAAAGATCTCAGAGTAGACCACACATGGAAGAAACAGATAGGATGTACCAAGGAAGGTGTTTGGGGAAACCCATGTGGGCTCAGGATTCCAGCCTTGAGCTGTGTGAGCCTGCACTGCTGGGTTCATGGAGGAGATAGAGCCAACCTCTCCCTAATCTAGAGTGAAAGGAAGACAGTGGAAAGAGCAAGGAACATTTCCCCAAACTGCTCATCAGCTTGTCTTCTCACCCCATAAATTGTCCATGCCTGGCATGGAGCTTCCTTTTATCCTGTTCGTATTGATCTCTGTAACTCCGTGTAGGTCACACTTCACACTTAGAAACTGTTTCCTTGAAGGGAAATAGTGACCAGTGATGGCCTGTTTCCTGGGACATGCCGTCCCCTTCTCACCTGCTCTGCCACGTGCTCAGCCCTGCCATTGTTTTTTAAATTGATTTTTAATTAAAGTTGGTATACAATATTAGTTTCAGGGGTACAACATAGTGGTTAGACATTTATATTCCTTATGAATATAGTACACTCACCTGGCAGCATACATAGTTATTACAGTATTAATGACTATATTCCTTATGCAGTACTTGACATCCTCATGACTTTTTTATAATTGGCAATTTGTACTTCTTAATCCCCTTCACCTTTTTTGCCCATGCCCCCAAACCCTTCCCATCTGGTGATCATCAATTTGTTCTCCGTCTCTATGAGTTCGTTTCCGTTTTGTTTTGTTTGTTCGTTTTATTTTGTTTGCTTTAGATTACACATATACATGAAATCATATGATATTTGTTTTCCTCTGTCTGACTTACTTAATTTAGCATAATACCCTCTAGGTCCATCCATATGGTCACAAATCAGTCCCTACCTTCTTCAACTCTTCTGTTGCCCAGAGGGTTCACCAAGTACCTTTGCCGACTTCTGAAGTAGGTTCTCCAGGACATTAATCAGGGAATCTCTTCCTGATCCTCGTTTGGGTTCTCATTCTGGAATCTGACTCATAGCCTGAGCTTCCCTTCCTTCTTTATCAAAACTACAGTACATCATTGAAATATCAGGCTTATAAGTGGAAACATCAGTCACTCGCCTCACCAACCTCAGCTGCTATGCCCCAGAGACAACCACTTTAAAATCTTCGCACAGGTTTCCAAACAGCAAGTGCTTCCTGGTTCTTCCTACTCACCAAGCCCTGGGCTTGTGGCTCCCCGCTCAGGAGGCCTAATGGACAGCGTCATCCTGTCTCATCATCGTCATCCCTGAGATTCAGGTTTTTTCTTTCTCAGGTGGCATACCCTGTTTTCTAGATCCCTTATCTTCCTCTATGTGTTAACTTTTGTGAGATCTTTCAAGACTTATCGTTTGAAAGGGTAGTAACTATACATGGGAAATCCTTTTCTCTCAGAGTTTGAAAGCACTGCTCTTACAGGGTCAATATTGCTGTTGAGATGTCAGACATCATCCTAATTCCTGCTGCTTTCAAGTACAGTTATTTCCTCCTCTCTGAATCCTTGTCCTTACCAGTATACTGCCCTTTCTCTCTGTAATAAGATTTCACTTTAATGCACCTTGCTGTGTCTTTCTTCATTCATTTTACTTGGCGTTCAGTGGACCTTCTCAGTCTGGAAACTCATACCAGTTTTCTGGAATTAAAAATTTCTTCTTCTCTTCTGGAACACCTGTTAAATTAGAAGGGGGGTGCCTCTTGGATGGAATCTCTAATTTTCCTTTTTTCTTATTCTATCTCTTTAAAAAAAAAAATGTTGACTTCCTGGGAAATTTCCTCTTTTAAAAAAAAATTCTTCATTTTACCTTCCAAACCATATGTCTACTATCAAATTTCTAATTTTCAAGAAGCCTTGAAAAATCTCTGAAAGTTCTTTGCATTACATCCGTTTCCAGCTGAAAAGATTTCCAGCCTCCATGGTGCGCAGTGACTGCTTCTTCGAAGCATCCCTCCACTCCCCGCATGGGTTCTCGTCCTAGTTTATTCTTAGTGTTTTTGTTTTTGAATCTTGCATGTTAAAGTCTTTCCTCAAATGCCTGCTGACCCTGGACTGATCCCTGGAAAGGTAACAGGAAGGTCCGCATGCATGGATGAGGCTTGTGCCCGGGAACAGTTCCTCCTTACCAAGAACACCACCAGAACAGGGTTCCAGAATCCGGAACAACGCCTGGCTCCCAGGGAACTCTTCATGTGTATTTGCTGAGTAATTGAATGAATGGTGCACGATCTTTCTAGGACCTACGCCAGCGGTTCTCAATCTGTGGGTCGCGACCCCTTTGGCTGTTGAACGATCCTTTCACAGGGGTCTCCTAAGACCATCCTGCACATCAGATCTTTACAGTACGATTCATAACAGTAGCAACACTACAGTTATGAAGTAGCAACGAAAATAATTTTATGGTTGGGTCACAACATGAGGAACTGTTTTAAAGGGCCAGGAGGTTGAGAACCACTGGCCTGCGCAGTAGAGAGGATTAAAAGCTCCCGGGGTGATCCAATGTGCAGCTGGCCCGAGTCCCTCTGCTGCAGTGTCATCCTGCGAGTGCTTTAACTGGAGGGCTCCTCCCTGTGGGTGGAAGGTCTTTCTTTTCCGGAGAAAGCGACCAGGGGAAGAGAAATCCTCACGCCGAGGGCAGTCTGCAGGCTGCGGGGTTCTGCGAGCCAGATGCGGGCAGGAGACCAGGCGTCCATTTGGTACTGAGACTTGCTCTCATTCTAACGCTTCTTAAGGCTGCACCGGGTCCCTCAGCCACACGTGGTCTCTGGTTCAGCAGAGCAAACAGGTTGCAGAATGCAGGCAGTCGCTCTGGTGCTAGGATTGAGAGAGGAGGGGACAGAGCTGTGACAGATTCAAGTGCAGACTTTCAGCCAGTCCTCCTGCTATCAGGGGGGCCCCTTTGCCCCCTCAGTGCCCGTGTCCCCAATTCCGGAGGCTCTCTGGAGCACTGTGGTATGAGTCCCAGCCTGCTTCCCGGCTTCCCGCATTGCTGGGCTAGGTTTCAGCTTTCTCTCATCTGCTAAGTCAGTTACCACTGATTTGACCACTTGCCAGCTTCCAAAATGTTGTTGCAATCATAGCTTCTTCTGTTCTCTTTGAGAGTTGAGCAAACCCTTCCCCCACACTTTAAAACATTCCTTTACTCTCATTCCATCCTGGGTATTGGTGACTGAGTCTTTCTGCCTGGTGCCCCCAACTGGCCCTGGAGCCCTCCTCTCAGTTCTTCTGTATTTACAGCTCTGCAGTGTCCACTTGGGGCAGAAATGCCAATGGGCCAGGTATTGTCACGTCAGCGGAAAGTCGTTAGAAGTGCCCCAAGGGTGTGAATAGAGTGGTTATTGGACATGTATATGAGGTATGTTGATGTCTTCTCCATCTGGTCATTAGTTTTGCTTCTTTGCATGTGTGGAATATCAGGCAGAGGCATTTCTGAATGTGTTTGGTGCTGACACTATCAGAATGCTGTCGGTGAAGAATAGCACACAGTGCAGACGTTGACTTCGTGAAATCTGTTCACCTTCATTTCTTTCTTTGGTCCCCACCGGCAGCCCATCAGGCGCTTCCATGCTGGTGTGGCCTCAGAAGTATCCGTTCCCTGAGATGATTAGCCCACTCGGATCTGGTGCCTCCATCCCACACCCCAGAGACAAGTTAGGGAAAGTGTGTGAGCCAAGTCTGGGCAATGAGGTGCAAAGGAAAGTCTCTTGTGGAGGTTCTAAGGAAGGTTTGCTCGTTACTGAGAAAAAGACACAAAAAAGAAATGACTCCATTGCTTCCTTGGCCCATTGCCATGGAGAACAGCTTAGCAGTACTTGCCTCCTGCCTTAGGGTGAAGCCAGTTTGAGTGGGGGGAGGGAGAGGTGGGGAGGTGTCGCTTGGCAGCTCATCTGGTAATTGTGACACGTGGCTCGAGCCCAGCCCTTTCTTGGCACTTCCCACCCCAGGAGGTGATTAACTTCCTCCCAGTTCAACCATTTTGAATCAGGGTTTGGTGTCATTTCCTACGAAACTGATACAGGTGGGTATTTATTAATGCGTTGTCTCATTCCCAAAGAGAGTAAAGGCAGACAGTGCGCTCACCTTACCGAAGCTCTGAGCTGCCTGGTTCCTCTTTCCCGGCAGATGAAAGTAATTTCATTCTTCCAACTTTAAAAGCTGGGGGAAGGGGATTCCTTGCTTTGTTCCATCCCAGTGAGAGAACATCCCGGGCAGTCACAGAAATAAAGTTGGTTTTTAACAGGAGAGTGCTGTGAAGAAACCTGCATCCCAGCCTGTGAAAAGCCAAATGCTGGCTCTCTGTCACTCCTCTGAGTGTGCAGGCTGGCCAGTCTGCCCGTGCACTCGAGATTATTCCCGCTGTGGTCCACCCTTTGTCCGGGTGGGTCCACCCTTTGGTCCACCCTTTGTCCATCCCAGCCTTTGGGAAGCTTTGAAGATGAAATAAACTCTGGCAGGGCTCAGTGGTGTCAGGAAGACCGGATGCAGAAGAAAGAAGTTTGTCTATTCCTGTTTTCCCCAGGTGAACTCAGAGCAGTGACACACTCTGTTTGTATGAATGAGAAGCCCTTCTAATTTCTTCCATTCCCAATAAAATGTTAGCCTGAGGGGAAGCCCTTAATTGCACTTAGCATCATACCATCGTTCTCCTGTTCGTATCTGTATCTCATACTAACCCAAGCCAATAAGGACGGGCACTTCAAATTGTAACATAGCTGTAATGTATTGAGCACTTAGTAGGTGCCAGGTATAAGCTTTACATGTCTGAGTTTATCTCATCCTCATAATGATCCTGAGAAGGTGCTCTTGTTAGCCCTGTCTGATGATGGCGATCATGTGAGACACACAGGATTTAGGAACTTGCTCAAGGTTGTCCCTCTTTTGTGGCAGAGCGAAGATTCCAATGCTGGCAGTCTGGTTCTGAAGCCCATTCTGTGCCGTATGACATGTATGCTATGTAATTCACCATCATAACTTGGACACCCTTATACCATCTGCAGTATACAATAGGGATTCACATGCTACTGTGAATGAATAAACACAAGGATTTTTCATGTCATTACAGACTCATTAATTTTAATGGCAGTGTGTTTCCCCATTGATTCAAAGAACCATAATTTGTGTAACTATTTCCCTAGGATTTGACATTTCAGTAGTATGGGCAAGACTAGCTGAGACTGGGACGGCCTGGAGAAACCTCATATATGTGGTCCCTGTTTGGGAAATGCCCATGAGATGTTTTTATAACTCTCTTCCATCCCCTTCTCTGCCATTGCTAGGCTCATTCTTAAGGGCCATGCTAACCCTCATCCAGTGTCAGGTTCCCGTTGCCATCAGTAGAACTCTTAAAAACAGATGGCGTTATGAAGGCTTTACTACTTTTGGAACTTTTTCCAAGGGTCCCTGTTAAAGGTTAAGCGTTAGTTGGCCAGGAATTGCCGTCTGAAATGCGGATCCCTGGAATGTCGCCTGCCAAGTGCCATTTTCCAGGTGGTTTCTCATAACATGGCATTTTGCACTTTTGCATCCAGAGATAATATAGCTGACTCTTTGATTTGTTATTTAAGACTTCTGGCTGACCTCCGGGATTCTTGTCTTAACTGACAATTGATGGAAAATATAAATGGAAAAATGTGTTAGTGTGCAAAGTTTGGAGTTTGTTTTACCTTTGGAAATTGGGGATAGAGGATTAAGGAAAACTGTTATGAGACCATTTTGTCTGGCCAGCGGTTGTCTTAGTGGTTTCACTTGTTAGGCCCTATGTCAACAAACACACCATGCCTCAAACAATACGATCATTCTGTAGAAGTTATTTGCCGTTCAAGAAGTTTCCGTTTTTGTAGATTAAATTATCTGGGATATGCTAGAAGACCTTGATGTTTAAATTTTAATTAATCCCATGGTAAGAAAACAAAAACAAAAAACAACACAAAACCCTTTTGTAGAACAAACAATGGTTTTTGAAAAGTCAAAGACATGCTTGTCCTAAATACATGTCTAATGTATATACATGTATGTGTAATTTAAAGTGTGTGTGGGTGTGTTTTCCTCCTCCCTCCTCCCCAATTTGTCCTCTTCCTTCTCTGTACTAGGAGACCGACTTCCGTGAAGGACAGCATCTGGCCTCCGTTTATCCGTGGTTGGCTTCAGCCAATGGGAGGCACAGGCAGGTCACAAGGCAGGAGACAGTGTTGGAGCATTTACCCTCCTCCACTATCGCTGGAACCTGCAAAGGTTCTGACCAGAACTGATTTCTTCTAAGCTCCCTTTCGTGGCTCCCACTCACACTGCCTCCTCCTCTGGCCTTTCAGACCTAGTGGAAGTACTAGTTTCTGGGCCCTTGGGTGCTTCATCCTGCCTGCACCTCTGGGAATAGTCCCTGCAGAACACTCAGTTCAGCCCTTTTGAGTGTGACCCTGTTTCCTGCTGGACCAGACTGGAGTTGTGTAGATGCATCTCTTCCTCATTTAAAATCTTGATGGTCACGTCTAGCTCGGAAAGGCCAGTTCTGTGGGTCGCGACCCCTTTGGTGGTCGAACGACCCTTTCACAGAGTTGCCTAAATACACCCTGCATATCAGATATTTACAGTACCGATTCATAACAGTAGCAAAATTACAGTTATGAAGTAGCAAGGAAAATAATTTTATGGTTGGGGGTCACCACAACATGAACTGTATTAAAGGGTGACAGCATAAGGAAGGTTGAGAACCACTGCTTTAGTATATCTGCATTCGAATTGTGTCTCATCCTGTTGGAGAGTTGTCATCGTATGCTTACGTCTTTTGTCTTTCCTATTGGATTTACTTGCCTTGGGAGGCAGGGGTGTGGATTATTCTGCCCTCTCCCTACAACATCTAGTACAAGTGTACCTTGGAGGTTTGGTACCAGACCAGTAATCTATTTGCGGTAAAGCAAATGACCCTATAAAGCAAGTCACATGAAGCTTTTGGTTTCCAAGTGCTCTGTACACTAACTGTATGTTTACACTATACTGTTGTTTATTAAGTGTACTATAAATTTTATTATGTCAAAGAACAATGTAAAGACCTTAAAAATGTTTTATTGCTAAAAGATGCTAACCATCACCTGAGTCTTCAGCAACTTGTAATCTTTTTGCCAGTGGAGGGTCTTCAATTTGTAAAGAAAGACAGTGTCTGAGATGCACAATAAAATGAGGTGTGCCTATACATTGCTTTACATACAGAGGTACAGCCATTTGCAACTCTTGAGATCAAATAATAATGTAAAATTAGGAGTGCACATGTATATGTGGAATATATGTGGGTATGATATATCTGTGATTTAACTTTTTAAAAATAACCTTTATATGTATCCTTATCAGTATAGGTTCATTAATTTAAGCAGTAAACAATTATCAAATGCCAGCTACACAATATTCGAGGTGTTCACATTAATGATTTTTCAGAGTCTGTAAACGGTGTTTATTAAGAACTGAAATAATGCAATTTTCAAGCTAGAAGGAATCGTGGAGTGTGCCTAATTGAGATTCATCATTTAGGTGCTGCTCCGACAGAAAGGCTCGCTGCTTTGTCCTGCAGCCCAGGGAGTAGGTGGTATGAATGATGCCAGACTGGATGCCTCGACTCTCTGCCTAGGGGTCCTTTTCCCACCTTCCTCCTGTCGCACTGGTTGGTTGTCTCATAGGTGCTTTCTGGTGAAACCACCACGAGCTATCCTTTAGGTCCTAAAGTTTAGGAAACCTCTCTGCCATCCCTTATTGCTTCCCTCTGTGTTGCAAATACAAACCAGATACTCATGCTCTGAGCTCATAAAGGGGCCTAATAGGATGCAGACGGCGGATTCTAACCCTGGCTCCAACATGAGCTCCACGTGTTGACCGCTGGCAGGGGGATGACTCGACCACCCCACCCACAGCCACGCTTGGACCTCTCCCTTCACCATCTTTAAACTTGGAGCAATGGTGTCTGTGGATGTGTGAGGGGTTGGGGTTGGGTTGGGTGCAGTAGTTAACTAAGTGCTGCAGTTATTGGAGCCAGTCTTGAGCCTCTTCTGCAGAGGTGTGATCTCCATTTCTGGTCGATCTCCAAGTGTGCTTGCAGACTCTCCCGGGCGGTGTCCGATGGTCACTGCTCCTGCGGCCATGGCCCTGCATGAGTTCATTTCACACAAGGACCAGAGGACAAGGTGTTCCCTACAAAACCAAAAACCTTTGGCTCCTCTAAGTCACAGCTGCAAGTTGGTTTGAGATGGACAAGAAAAAGCCTTTCCTTAGTGAACGGAAGCAAAGCAGATTGGCCCAGGTCTACATATGATAATGTGGATGTCAGTAATTAGTGTTCCTCCGATTTTCACATATGCAAGTCAGCTGGGTGTGGGGGTGGTGATAAATTGTTACCCTCATCTGTAAGACCTAGGTTCAGGAAGACTAGGGAATGAGAAGGGGAGATAGTATCTTTATTACAGGCCTGCTGTTTATCAGACTTGGAGCTAGGGACTTAACTAAAAGTACTCACACCCACACAGCTGCATGTTATGCCCATTTTACTAGAACTGGAAACTGAGGCTCAGAAGGGCTGTGACATACCCAGAATTGCACAGCTGGTATAAGGGGTAGATCACATTCTCAGTTCTGTCTGACTCGACAAACAAACCTTGTCAATGAAGTGATAACATTCCAAACCCAACTGCTCCACATTCTTGCCATGAATGACTCCGGGGAAGGTTAACTAGCTTCTCTGCCTTGGTTTCCTCAACTGTAAAATGGGAATAAAGTGTGTCACTCCTTCCTAGGGTAGTGGTGAGGATTGAGCTATTGCACGTAGAGTCCTCGTCAAGGTGCTGGGCACATGAGCCCTTCATGATATTTAGCTCCTGGGCCCTGAGAGCTGTTTGCTGCCCTCCTTTCTGGCTGTGCTTTGTGATCTGGTACTTTCTTTAGGTTGTTGTTCTTAGTCACAAAATAAGGGTTGGGTTACAGCCCAGTCTTCTTCTCTTTAAAAAAAAAAAAGATTGATTGATTGGTTTTAGAGAGTGTAAATGAGAGAGAGAGAAAGAAGCATCTATTTGTTGGTCCACTTATTTATGCATTCATTGATTAATCTTTGCATGTGCCCTGACCAGGGTTCAAACCCACAACCTTGGTGTATCAGGACGGTGCTCTAACCAACTGAGCTACCTCGCCAGGGCAAAGGCTAGTCTTTTTAGTGGAGGAAACCCCAAGGAGAATGAGGCCCATTCCCATCTTCCATGTGAGAACTGTCACCCTTTCACAAGTGCTGGGTGTGTGTGTGTTCCTTTAGGACACAACCCATTCAGGTCTGCTGGTTAGAATCCAGACTTGGGCAGCTGCCCTGGAGGTAGCTTTTCTGAATGCAGCCCAGTTCCAGCAACATTCCCTCAGTTCCTGCTGCTTGCTTTTCCTCTCTCATGACTCACTGTCCCTGTTGTAAAGCAAGCTCTGTTTATTGTTTTCGTTTTCATTATAGACAATACTCTCAAAGTGCTCTTTCACTTGTGGCACTTCTGGTCACCAAGCATGCATGCTAGGGGAGGTGTCCACCCCAAACAATTGTGCCACACCAGCTGGGTGTGCTCCAGTTCAGTGTGGCCCAGACACTGCCTGCCCGGAGGAGGTCAGAACCCACAGGTGAGGGCTCAGTCCCACAAGACTTCCCCCCACACTCAGACACACACTTCAGATGCCAATCAAAAGTCCAAGTGTCACCTCTGCTTCTGACTGACTGGCTATAAATAGGTTCCCATGACTCCTCCTGTTAATGAATAGGATTATTAATCAGATTCAATTAATTTGCTAGAGCAGCTCACAGAGCTCAGTAAAACAATTTACTTACTAGATTACTGGTTTATTATGAAAGGATACAACTCAGGAGCAGCCAGGTGGCAGGTGCATAGGACAAGGTGTGGGGGGAGGGGTACAGCATCACCATGTGTTCACCAACCCTGAGGCTTTTCCCAGCAGCTGCTGCTGATTAAATCATCTCCCACTCCCCACCCCCCGCTTGGTGATGGGGCTCCCTCTCCAGCCCCTCTCCCCTTCCTGGAGGTCCAGGGATGGGATTGAAAGTTCCCACCTCTACTTGTGCCTGGGTCCCCTGGCAACTACCTCCCATCCTTAGGGCTTTTCCAGAAAGTCACCACATTATCATAAACTCAGATGTGATTGAATAACCAAAAAAAATACCCATTTCACCTTTATTCCTCTGGAGCTGTTTCTGGAACTAAATATTATAAGAAAAGATGCCCTATGGCTCTCCTAGAGGGAATTACAGGGGTTTTAGGAGGTCTGTGCCGGGAGCAGTAGACAAAGACCAAACGTATTTCTTATAAATCACAGCATCACACTGTGGGTGTATATTGATCATTATCATTTCCCCCTTTTTCCATAATAGGTAAGGCCTCAGGGAAACTCCCTTCTTCAGAATGTTCCAGAAAACTCCTGTCTGCCCCGTACCTCCCTGGCTGCTTTTGCAGTGGCAGTGCCCAGCAGTGCAGAGCTGAGCTCAGGACCTTGTTGCTAGGGCATCTTTGAGCAGAAGGAGGGCAAGTTGCACCCCCTCCAGAAGATAGGTTGGGATCTGGGAGACCTCCTTATGGCAGATGCTTTCCTGCCACTGCTACAGGCATCTCATCCCAGCAGCATAAATTATTTTTAGGAGAAGAAGGAAGGCATACAAGACAGAAAGCCAGTGCCTGGCTCGTGTGGCAGCACCCATCTGTCCTGTGGCAGAGGCACCTGTTTCCGGGGCCTCTAGACCCAGCGTTTTGGATTCCCCTGGAGTCCCCAACTCTACCCTGAGAAAGTCCACTTGTGATTATGTATCATGTTGCCATGGCGACCTGCTAAGGAAGAAAGGCAGATGGGGGGAAATGAAGTTACACAGCTTACCTCAAATGCCTAAATAAACAAAGTTATAAACAAAGCCCCTTCCGCCCCCCCTCCCCAAAAAAAAGTTATCAGAAATGAGGAAGTTGCCTCATGCTGTGAGAGGACCTCACAATTATTTTATTTTGAACATCCAAGTATTACTTAGGGAACACACATTAGCCCGAAAAGACCTTAGGGCTGGTTTTGGATGTGTATAGAGGTCAGCTGAGGAAATCATATTAAAAAAAAAAGGTTAAAAAAATCTAGTAATATTCCTGGGTGTCTGACCTCACAGTTACAAGTATTGGATTTCTTTATAAACAGAACTTTTAAAGACAGTTTAAAAATGGAACAAGTTAAGGATTTTATCCAACTAAATAAAGTAGAAGTGAAGAGGATATGTTCTGGAAAATTCAAAATATACTCATAATCCCAGGAGCAGGTGTAAAAGTGCTAGCGCTGCTGAGGACTTGGCAATAAATGTTTTCCTAAATCAGGGGTGGGAGGAAGCAAGAAATACTTCTAAATTAGCATTCATTTACGTGGTGTTTACATAATATTTGTGTATATAATATTTATGCTCGTATAAGTATGTATATTGCTATATTAATATCTTAAATAGCTTAAGGTAAATATTTTAAATGTTACATTTTTAGTATCTTAGATGGAAAGTTTGCATCTAAGGATATAGATTCTTTCATTTACATCATTTAAATGTATCTAACCAAATTCCTCCCAGTCTTTGCAGCTCTCTCTGATTGGGACAGTTAGGGGTCACTTACACTTAAGGTAACTGGGTGATCCAGCTGAGATGTCCTTTGCCCACCTCTAACTCTATAGAAAATGCAAACTGATGTCAAGGAGTATTTATACAATATATGCTGGAATCATTGCTTCAGTAACTCCATTTTTGTTTCTCACTTGAACTTTCTGGTTTGCAAGGGCCAAACCAAAAGTTAAAATGTAGCGAAATGCAAGACATTCAAGTGACTCAAATATATTCTCTCTACCATCAGGAAGGGATTTAAATTGACATTTAGATCTTATATTTAGGGGTCCTTACAACTGGATGAAGGGCATGAGGAGGTGTCATGAGCAGAGTAAGAGCAGTGTGGGCTCTTGACCCAAGTGGAGCCCTTGACCCTGCTGATAGCAGCGTAGCCGCGCAGAGGGTCCGTCCTGGGAGAAGCAGTCTGTGGAGCTCCATCCATCTCGGGCAGCCCGTCAACTTGTGGTTTTGATGAAGTAAACAAGGAGAATTTCTCTCAGGAAAAATCACAGGCACAGGAAGCCAGGCCTCACTCCTCTGGCCCTGCTTTATCCTCCACATGGGAGTGTGGATGTGTGCCCTCCCCACACAGCATCTGGACAACAAGTAATCATAGGCCAATAGGGAAATTTCCTTTCAGAAGAAAAACAAATCTCCAACAAGAAGCCACCAACCAAAGAACTTGATCTTCCCAGAATATATATTTTCCTAGAAAAGAAACACAAGATGTGTCTAATCTGTGTGTTAGTTCAAACGGGCCTATCATTGTCCCCTTCCTCCCCCAAAGCATGCTTTTCTGTCCTTTGAAATGTAAAGATTCTGCACCATTTCAGTTGTTGAGAAATCATGGCTACCCCAAAACTTGCAACATTGGTATTGGTCAGGGTTTTCCAGGGAAACAGAATGGAGAGGAGATATATATGTATTTGGAGGTGGGTTACTTTAAGAAATTGGCTCATACAATTGTGGAGTAGCAAGTCTGACATCTGTAATTCAGGAAGGCTGGAAATTCAGACACGGTTTCTATGTTGCCCTCCTAAGGACAACTCCTTCTTTAGGAAACCTTACTCTGTTTTCTATTATGGCCTCACCTAATTGGATGAGGCCCACCCACATTAGGGAGAGTTATCTACACAAAAAGTCTGCTGATTTAAGTGTTAATCACATCGAAGATGACTTTCACAGCAACATCTAGACTGGGTGTTAAAACATCTGGGCACCAGAGTCTAGCCAAGTTGACACATAAAATAACCATCACAGTTAGGATCGGTAACTGCATTTATTTGTCTTCGCTGTTTATATTCTATGTTTAGAAGTAAATAACATTATAGATTATATGTTAACATTATAACATTAAAAATTACTCTGGGCCCTGTTGATCCCAATATGCCAAGGTTTGGGGTTTGATCCCCAGGTGGGGCATGTGTAAGAATTGACCAATGAATGCATACATAAATACAACAACAAATTGATATTCCCCACCCCCCCTAATAAATAAAAGAAAAAGAACCTCTGTGGGCTAATAAGAAAGTTAGTATTTGAATATTGAGAATTCTTTCTTTAAAAACAGATTAGTAATCTGACAAACATCCATATTCCTGCCACTGAAAATTAATAGCCACTAATGTTTTGCCATATTTGCCTTTAAGATTTTGTTTAAACCAAAAAAAAAAAAAAAATTACTCCTAACTAAAGTTCCCTTCACTCCTCCCTGTCTCACTTCAGTTTGGTGCATATCCTTCCAGATTAAGTGCTGGATGTTAAATACTTTTTATCTATTTAGAGATAAAGATATGCATCGTGTGTATGTGTGTGTGTGTGTGTGTGTGTGTTTTAATTGACATGAATGGTGTCATATTGCATCATACATTTTATACTCTACATTTTTTTACTTTCTGAGAAAAATTATGGAGCATAAAAAATGTTAATGGAGTCATTTTAACTGTCTTTTTTTGTCTTAAGAAAATTCTCTCTCCTGTATTTTTATTCCACTAATTGTTCATAGTTAGGTGTTGTTGTTTTTTTTTGCATTTATGTAGAAAACGTAATTTGATCTTTACCTCATTTAAAAGAGAAAACCAAATTAAAATGGATTAAAAATAAATTTAAAATGGATTACAAACCTGGCCCAGTGATTAGATTGCCCTTGTCCCGGGGTATCATATAGACCCCAAAAATACATAGGCTGGTTTCAGCGCTCTTCATTCCATGCTGATCATTTATCTAGTCCCACATCAGTATCACACTGTCTTAACTACCATGGTGTTCTAATATCTGATCAGGTGAATCCATCCTCTGTACTGGTTATTGAAAGTTGTCCTGGTTATTCTTAGTCCTTGGTTATTCTTAGTCTCCCATGTAAGTATTAAAACCTGAATAAAGTTTCCCAGAATTCTTGCAAAGATTTTTTGAAACTTCACTGAAGTTGTTGATGAATTGGGAAATGCTGGCAGCTCTAAAATGCCATCTTGTCCTGTCCATAAACAAGGTTCGTCACTCCATTATTCCAAACCTTTTGTATCCTTCCATGTCGCTTTGTAATATCTTGGCGATGTTGCTTTCAGACTTTTGCCTCTCTCTCTACTTGGTTCCTGCTGTTGAAGGAATACTACTGATCTTTGAATTTGGATTTTGGTTTCCAGCAATTTGCAACATCCTCCTATTAATCCTAATTGTTTGAAGGTTTGTCTTGATAATTAAATGTAAAATACTGACTGCAGGTCTTCGCTATGTTTTGAATTATAAGCTGCTCAATTACATTGTCATCCACCATTGCACAGTGTGCCCTGAGCGTAATGGAATGGAGAGGGCGTTGACTCTGGAGTTGGGCTGTGTGCCAGGAGAGATAAAGACGGAAACTGACAGCGGGGCACCAGTTCAGGGTGGTGACCAGGTATGGCCTCAAATTCAGTTCTTACAAACTTTCAATGTATAAGCAGACTGTTGGCTTCTGATGCCCATCTGCCCAGGTTCCCACACAATCACATCTGCACAACCTTGGAATCTCTCTAGGCCTCAGGTTTTTTTAAAAACTGGAGGTAATAGTAATACTAACTCATGAGGGTTGTGAGGCTTCATTCAACTATTGTATGTACCTGCTAATTTAAGCTTTCAATATGTGTTAACTGTCATGAAATATCATCACTGTGTTTTTAAATGTTGAATATTTTGAAATCTTTCTGATGGGAAGCATGGGATTATTAATAGTTTAGACTTATTCGTCCTTTGCCAGAAAGTTCCTTTTCTCTTTCATGATTTCTTTTAAAATGCTGTGCCTTGTTCTTTGTAATCATATCACGTCTGATAAGATCATGCCTGGCATCATAGGGCAGGTCAGAAGGAAGGTTGTTTCACAGGAATTGCTTGACCAACTTGGCTGAAAGGCCTGTTTTTGTTAACAAGGATGTTAACTAGGGCTCTAGCCTCTGTCCTAAGAGACGGATAGACTGGAGTCCAGAGATTTAAGTGGTTTGCATTTTGTTTTATCAGATGGAGGAGAAAATACTAGGACTGAGTTATGGGCCCAACAAGCACCCCAGAACCTCACACATGCAGATTGCTCAGGACTGGTGGGAACTGAACAGTGTGCGGCCAGGTGCCTGGGAGGCCTCCCTGGGCCTCTTCTCCATCCTCCGGAAGTAGTCTCTGGTCCATGCCTCCCACAGTGGCTTTATTTTTGGGGGAGAAGGGGAATCCTGAACAACTAGCACCATCCCTTCTCAATGTCCCCATCAACCATCCTGGCTTCCCAGAATTTTGTTGGAAACGCTGTTTCCCTCTTTTTCTGACTCTCAGAAGAGCATAGACAATCTCAAGACCCTGAATGGCACAGCCTACTGTAAGGTTTCTGGGCCTCTAGTGGTCGAGTGTCTTCAGCTTATTTTGAAATTTGGTAGAAAATGGTCCATCCTGTGTTTAAAGGCTGCCTGTGGATGCATAGGCATGGCCTTGTGCAGTGATGAGGTTGGACAGTAGCTGGACTGTGACGTTGACATGACCATTCGTGGGGACGGCCACCATTGGTAGACTATGTCGGTGCTGGTGTGCTTGAGCAGGTGTTAAGATGGAAATTTCTCCTCACGTATGGCCCAACAAGTTGTTTTTGCTTTTTTAAGAGAATAGAAGGCAGGATTGAGAGCAATGGAAGTTATTCTGAAAGCATTCTTCTTCCTAGGGCTCTTCTTGCAGGAGATGGATGAGCAGCCAGCGTTCAAGAATGTCAGATTGTTTTGGCAAGAGGAAAACTTGGCTTGTCAATTGGTTGGCGTTTCATGCCTACATTTCAGGGGTCATCCCGTTCCCTTCTCCCCTCTGGCTTTAACTGAAGGCTCTCCATCTGTCCTTCCCTCTCTGGTCCAGGAGTTCTAAGACCTGTATCTACTGTTTGCCATTATGGTGGCATTGGACTTGCTCTGTAAATTAGCGTTGTTCTCTCAGGAATGCATTTCTAACAATGCTGCCTCATCTCCTCCCATTTCCTCATACTTAACAATGTTTAGTTTGACTCTGTCCCCTTGTTCTGGGCATGCAAACATTCAGAGATCTGTGAGGATTGGGATTTTTTCTTTTCAAAGCAAATTTCGAAAGGTTTTTCTGCTGAGCATTTCTCTTTATTTTCAGTATCTTTGTCAAATGAAGAAAGCGTCCCACCTCCCCCCAGGATGAAAAGACCAAGCTGATCTGTGTGTGATAAATCCCAGATCTGATTTCAGTGCTGCTGATGGGGGAGGGGAGGGGTTCTGAGGAGACTTCTCCCACTTTCTCCAACTACACTTGACTTTCAAAGACCAAAGTGATGATGGGTGCTTTTGTTTACACGTTATCTTCAAATCCAGAAGGTATTTCCTGCTTTGGCCAATTTGAAAGCACAGATTTTCCTATCATTATTTACATCTTTTAGGATGTGTCAGACTCCATGGCACATGGATTGCCTCTGGGTCAACGGCCCAGTGCCTTCTGTCACTGCTTCAGTGACTGTCTCAGCACGGATAGGAAGCAGACGTGTTCAGAATTCTATGAACAGAATGTTTGCTCTTTTTTGCTTTTCCAGAGTGGCTTCAGCCAGTATCGTCATGGACAGAGATCAAAATCCGATCTGCAGGAATCCTATTTTGATTGGCTATCGGGCATTCAGAGCCCTGTAACTAAATACCAATGTATGAGATGGTTATTGTTCCTGGGCGGGTGGGCCTGGGCCAGAGGCATTCTTTGTGATTGCCTGGGGAGCAGATGGAAGCTGTAAAAGTACCGGCAGCCAAGTGGAGTAAACAGAGCCCCTCTAACCTCAGACTCGGAGCTGGAGAGGTGGCTTCTGGCTGTGGTTGCGGACTGGGACCTGTCATTAGCAGGTTGCTGTTGATGGAAGGCTCTCCATGCCTCCTTCCCTCTCTGGTCCAGGAGTTCTAAGACCTACCTCTACTGTTTGCCATTATGGTGGCATTGGACTTGCTCTGTAAATTAGCGTTGTTCTCTCAGGAATACATTTCTAACAATGCTGCCTCATCTCCTCCCATTTCCACATATTTAACCATGTTTAGTTTGACTCTGTCCCCTTGTTCTGGCCATGCAAAACTCACCGTAAACGTTGACAGCTCTGCACAGCATAGTAAGTGAGAAAGCAAACTCCAGTGGCTCTGTGTGTGTAGCATCATGTGAAGCAACATACATGTATTCTCCCCAAACCTCTCAAACATCTAGGAGGTGCAGGGCCTCCCATTGTGCCCACTTCACAGAGGAGGAACCTGAGATTAGGTTCCACAACAGCTAACCTCCTGCAGTTCCCACAGTGGTGATCAGCACTGCAGCAGGTGAGAGAGAGACCTCAGGCGGCACACCGCCGAATCAGGCTGCCTCCATCTCGGGGCCGTGTTTGCAAAGGGGCCCTCACATGCCAGATGTCCTGGAAACACAGGCATGACAACCAGAGCCCAGAGGACCCCACAGAGGAGGGAGGCGGAGGGTGAGATTGTGCTCAGTGGTGTTGCTCTCAGAGATTCCATTTGGATTATCCAGACGTTCCTTCCTGCATCCCACTTTTTAAGCCACCCACCGATGGATAGCTATTGTAGCAGAATCAATAAAGCAGTCAAGATTTTTTTAAAGTGCCAATTGGATCACTCTGTTTTTAGCTACAGTGAATGGTTTTGGAGATATTGAGACCTATACTAATTGGACATTTGAAAAAGACTGGGAGAAATGTACAAGACAAACAGAACAATGGATTAATAGAACATATTAAAGCCTATAAATTGTCTGGTTTAGTTCAGTGGATAGAGCATCAGCCTGTGAACTGAAGGGTCCCGAGTACGACTCTGGTCAAGGGCACATGTCTGGGTTGCAAACTCGATCCCCAGTAGGGGGTGTGCAGGAGGCAGCCTACCAATGATTTTCTTTCATCATTGATGATCTCCCTTCCTCTCTGAAATCAATAAAAAATATATTTTTAAAAACCACCTTATAAATTAATGAGGGGGGAAAAAATCAAATGACCCAAAAGACAAATGAGCAGAATGTAGGAAATGGGAACCCATAGAAGAGAAAATGCAAATGGCCGGTGAGACCAAATGCTTGATCTCTCAGTTAATCAGGAATAGGCAAATTAAAGCAGTGGGGCTTTCCTAGTATGTCCACCATCCTGTCTGGACAATGAGGATATATCTGTTTTTCTCTGTATATACATTCCTTCTCACTGAGAGGAGGCACTTCTGGGCTTCTTTTTGGCATATTCAAATTGCCAACATCCCTACTGTTGTACTTTGGGGCCATCCTATATAATAAAGAGCGAATATGCAATTGGTTGCCATGCCCTCACGCCATTATGCTGTAACTGCTCAGACACTCAACACTGGGGGGGAGAGGAATGGGGACCAGCCAGGCATAAATGAGCCCATGAGAGGAATGGGGACCAGCCAGGCACAAATGAGCCCATGAGAGGAATGGGGACCAGCCAGGCTGCAGCCCAGGAGAGGGACAAGCCACCCACCCCATGGTCCCGGGTGCCAGCGCCTGCAACTGAGGCCCGGGCGAAGCCGCCTATCCATGGTCCACTGCAGCTGCAGCTGCAGTTGACCTGGGCACTGCCGGCCTGGGTCCTGGGTCCTGGGTGCCTGCAGCCAGCCAGAGGAAAGGAAGCCCAAGTAAGTCCTGGATGCCTGCGACCAGTCAGAGGAGGGAATCCTGAGTCCTGGGTGTAGGGTGAGGCAGAGGTGGTTAGGGGTGATCAGGCCAGCAGGGGAGCAGTTAGGGGCAAGCAGGCAGGCAGGCAGGCAGGCAGTTAGGAGCCAGTGGTCCCAGATTGTGAGAGGCAGTCAGACATCCCCCAAGGGGTCCTGGATTGGAAAGAGTGCAGGCTGGGCTGAGGGGACCCCCCCCTCCAATGCATTAATTTTGTGCACTGGGCCTCTAGTTATTAAATAAAATATAAAATAAGGGTTACTTGAACTCAAGTTCTGCCATACCCCAACACTCAGTCTGATAATCCAGTTGGCTACTGAGTGACTAATGGGAGGGTAGCATCTGCAGTGTGAAGAAGCTGTTCAGAGGGGTGACTCACTTTCTGGGTGGGATGGAGCAGAATGGTGTGAGATATCACCGTGCTACTCACAACAATGTGGAATTGAAAACTTTAGGAATTGTTTATTTCTGGAAATTTCCACTTAATATTTTCAAATGGTGGTTGACCAACTGTAACTGAAACCTTGGAAAGCAAAATCTGGGCAAAGGGTGGTCTATTGTCTTCGCACACTGTCATTGGGAGTCAAACTTGTCACGGGTATTTTGTCAGTATCTATTAACATTATCCATATTTCCCACCCAGTGGTTTTACTTCTAAATTGTGTTCTAGTGACCTTCTTGCATCTGAGCATGTATTCCAGAACTGTTTGAAAGGGAGGGAAATGAACACGAAGCATCGGAAGAAGAGTGAATAAATAAAATGTGGTAAATCCACATTGTGTAGGCTACTCTGTGGCAGTTTCAAAGAAGTAAGTGGGTCTCTTTGTGGAGACAGAACAATCTTGTTAAGTGGGGAGAAAAGCACAGTGTAGAATGGTAAGTATAATATATGGCGATTTAAGTACTTGTTTCCTGGGAGAATGTAACACTATATAAATACTGCATCCAGAAGAGGTCTAGATGAAAACCAGAAAACAGTGGTTATCTGGGGGGGAGAGTGGAATTAAGAAGGTAAAAGTTTATCTCTGTAGTATGAATAACACTCAGAAAGAATGTATGCATGTCTGTCTGAAGCAATTAAGAACCCATCTGTTTAAAGGGTGTCCCTGCTGTAGATGGACCCTAAGACTGGTCATGTGACTCGGAGGTTTGCTCTGGTTGGATCTGCCATCGCCAGGTTGTCCACGTGCCTCCCATGGGCCTCTTCCTTCCTTGCCTCTCCTTCTTCCTCTTGAGCAGACTCCCTCCCTCTCTGCTCTGAGTTGAGGGTCTGCCAGCTGGAGAATTCCTCCCTTTGCCCTTCCAGCCTTCTGAGAACTGGGCTGGCAGGGGACCAGCAGCCTCCCTGCAGGAAGCTGCTTCTGTGAAGGATGCTGTGCAGTGTGGGCCCCCTGCCAGGACCCGGGGCCTTTGCCACCTCCCTGGCCCTTCTGCCTGGGGTGGAATTCAATGCTTGCATTAGGACTAAGTGACTCCCACACAAGCCCAGAGGCACTAATGCACCAATTAGATTCTGTCAAAGTCTCTTGGATGCCTACTGGTGAGTGTTTGGATGGGCACATTCCTTCCGTGCCTGAGTCCTTAAAGTTTTGATATGAGCTGGACTCGTTCTTACTTTGGATTTCTGCACTTGGACCACTCTGATCTGTTCTGGAAATTCCACATGCCCATGGAAAGGTGGATGTTGTAAATATGGGCTTGGTAGACTCTAAATAGTCTGAAGCACATTGTGTGTGTGTGCACATGTGTGTGTGTACACACACACACCACAATATATGGGGTGAAGGCGGAGGCAGTGACAAAGTGGGAATTGTATTAGGAAAATGACTCTCGCCAGAAAAATGCTTGCCTCGAACTTTGTGCCCTGGAGACACAGTCTTTGGACGTTGGTGGAGGGACCACATTAGGAGTGTTGGCAGTTCAGGAATCCACGCACTTGTTTCGTTTGCTCTTTGAGATGGAGAAGCACAGACCTGAGGGTGGAGGAGGGAGATCAAGATGGGGGTCTTTCCCAGAGGAACCAGTTCAACAGCAGAACAAACCGTTGCTGAGATTGCAGTCTTCTTCTCTGTCTCACTGTGCTCATTATCAGTTGCCTGTTGTTCTTTTGGAACAATGGGCCTGATTTTTCCATAAGAATCAGACAGCATTAAGTAGCTATAGGGAAAACTGCCAGTTAGGAGGACAGAGTTGAGATTGCCACCAGCACCAATGCAGAGGGCCTGGTGTGTGCTGTATTTCAGAACTCTCTTTGGTTTTAACGTTTAGTTTTATTTGTGGGGTGTTTTTTGTTTGTGTTTTGTTTTATTTGTTTTTTAAATTTTCTAAGCTAAGTGGATTGCCTACTCAGGGCCACACGTAGCTTTGAAAGGCTGCTTAGCTGAAGGGCAGTGAGAGTGGGGTTGACCTCAGGCGCTGCTGATTGGGGCATATCAGCCAAAACTAACCCTGTTTTCCAAGCCTGGGTTGCAGGGGTGCAGCTGTTTCGGGCCATTTAGAGCAGTGGGGTTTGGATGGAGCAGATAATGCTAATGGAAACTTTCTTAAATAACAACATGGAGTTGGGTTGGTCAAGACCAAATGCTAGGGTTTGCAAGGTTGTGGTGTCCTTGTGGGCTTAACTGTTAATTTGCTTGTTTACACTCCACAAGGCATGTTAAATTATTTGGGGGACTGAAGGGTGAGTGTTTTTACAAGCTTTACTACAGTGGCTTGCACACTGAACATAATCTATTACCAACTTTGATGATACAGCTTTTCTTAACACAAAATCTGTCACTGAGAGGAATCAGTAAACTTGGCTGATTTGAATTGTCTAATTCTTGGAAATCCTTATCATAAATATTGTGAAGGATAAGAAGATGGACAAAGACATTGTTTGAAATCTCTTTCTCTCTCTCTCTCTCTCTCTCTCTCTCTCTCTCTCTCACACACACACACACACACACACACATACACACACGCTAGCATACAGGGCCTGGACCTCACCATTTGGAAGCGCAGTCCCATCTGATGTTGGATAAACAAATATTGGGCAGAATGGAAATGTCCAGAGTCAAGATAACCTACTGCCAGGAAAAACTGGAGACCAATCGTTCCCTGCTTCTCAATTTCTCCTTCCACAGTTTGCTTGCCCCTCCTCCCCGTTTCCCCAATTGTACACATTCTGTGAATTGTTCTATTGTTTGTCTTTGAAAAGATTGATTTATACGTTTTTACAGAAAAATCCCAGAGCCTTTTCCTCATAATGCTATAAAGTTGCCATTTAACGAGGCATTGAGAAGGCCACCCAGCCACTTGAAATCCGAAGTGTCACACTGAAGGATTGTTGCCAACACGTATTTACATTGGGGCCGTGGTTTTACTTTCTTTTGGCAATTGATTTATTGCTAGAGCCAATAAATCCGTGGCCGATGAAGAACAGATTGAAGGGGAGGAGCTTCTGTCTGGGGCCATTTTCTTGTGGAATGCTTTTAACACTTGGCCCTGGGGAGGATTGTGTCCTGTTTTGTGAAATGGTTGGAGTGGGCCATTTTTGGGTGCTGTATGGCCGGGGGAAGTGACTGGCTGGGTTTCCCTGGTCCCTGGGTTTGCACAGACCTAACACTCTTGTTGAGAGAATATTTGAAAATGTGTTTTCTTAAAAAATAGGACTGTGTGAATAATAGATTAGATTGGAAAGGGTGATCTGTGTCGAACAGACAGGGGAGCTCTCAGGAGAAGAGTCCCTCAATTGCCGGCCCCTGGCAGTGTGGAGGAGGGGGGCACAGAGGAGTGACTGTTGCTTTCTTTGAAGAAGTTGGGAGCCTGGTTGTGGCCCTACTATGTGGGTATGATAAGCTTCCTCCTTGTAGACATAGAACTACACCTGGACCATAGCCTCCTGAGCAGTGACAGGGCTGGTGTTCTCTCCAGTGTTTTTATGGACATTCCAGATGATGGCCGTGGCCTCTGTCTGAGAGGCCAGAGTGGCAGCCACTGGCCACGTGTGGCTCCGGAGCCCTTGGGCTGTGGCCAGTATGGCCAAAGAATTGAACTTCAAATTTTCATTAACTCAAGTTTAAGTAGCCGCTCATGGTGATCGGGTTTGCACTGGACGGGACGGGCTGCACAGAGGCTTTAGACTGCTCCTGAACTCCCAAATGAATACCCTGTGACCTCAGCAGCCAGCCTGTGAGGGTGGCAGTCTGCTACATAGTCTCCTCCCAGCACAGAAAAATGAAGACACCAAAACCCAGAAAAACCACAGGAGAGGCTCAGACTTACACAGAGCAGAGCTGGGCCTGGGCCAGGGCCCCTCTGCCTGACTCCGGCCTCTGACAGCCCCACGGAGCCCAGCTTTAGATGTTAATTAGTACTACTTAGCTGGGACCCCACCACAAAGGAGGCCTTGCTTCACATCTGCACCTTGGCTGTGGGCTGTGTATTTAATCTTCTCCTTTACAATCAAACAGGCGTAATGAGCAGCGAGAGTTGGGAAATCTCTCTGGGACCTTAAATCCAAGGAGCAGCGTCTCCATTACCAGAGGAAATGGGCCAGACAGGTGGAGTCCTCCACCCCCGACCCCCTCCTCCCCAGCCTTCTTTATGTGGCTCTGTCAGTGCCCATTACAAGTGGGGAAAGCCCTGGGGGGCTGTGGTTCTGTCCTTCCTGGGCTGTGAAAAGGCCAGACCTCAGGACAAGTGGCATATACTTGGATAATCCCAACTTTACTAGTGCTTCCTGCAACTTTTAACGTGGCCCTTGCTGCTGCGAGTCCATTCACAGGTTCCAGCTCAGATGCCTGTAAGGGTTCTTGCTAGTCCATTTTTAAGGACTGAAAGGAAAGCTCAGGGACTTTTCCATTTTTAGGGGTCCCTGTTGAGAGGGGTGGCTTCCTGGGCAGGGTGCTGCGTCCTGGAGCAGTGAACCCTCGCCAACACCATCACTTCTCCGCCATCCTGGTTTGGCTTTAAAGCCAGCGTGGCTTTGCCCATCGCCACCAGCACTCTCTAGCCACTGCTGAGCTCACCCAGTGCCCAGACCATGCCAATGTGCTAGAAAAAGTACGGTCCCTCTACTATTGTCAAACGATTGACTGGGTATTTAGAAGGCAAATCAAAGCTATCATCATGCTGTCCAGTTCTTAACCAAACTGGTTTATGGGTTACCTGCTTCTCAGGCTGCCTGTTTATCTCCTACTCCTCTACCCACCCGCCTATCTACCTGCCTATCTACCTGTAATAACCAGAACAAATAATGGGGAGGTGATTTTAAAGATGAACAAGCAAATTTCATAAAACCAGCAGCCAGCATTCATCTGCTGCTTATTGACAGGATGGTCATGGGCTTTATCATATATACCCAGGCACTTTGGGGAGGTGAAGGTGACACTAGGCATTACACGGGGACAGTCATCTAAACCAGGATGCCCCGAGGAACACAGAGCAAATGGAGCATCTCCCTGTGCCAAGTACTGCACTTGTGTTGGGTGCACACAGGTAAAGAAGATCTGGTTTCTTCTCTCAGGGAACTTACAGTCTGGCCAGGAGACAGGTGTATGAGGAAATGCAATACCATGTATAAGTGTTGAAGCAGGGGTATGAGCAAAGTACTGAGGTGGGAGGAGGCTCTGGAGAGGAGGTAAGCAAAGACTTTTTAGAAGGAAACAGAGGCAAATTAACCTTGAGACTATTGAACATGCATCTACTGACCGGGGGGACCTTACAGCTTGCCCTTGGGGTAACTTGTGTAGGCCTTGGTTGAGGCACATATTGTAAAGCCTGTGTATATCCTTGAGATCATCCTATCCCCAGATTCCTGTCTAGTCCAACATTGACTGGTTCGTGTAACCAAAATCTCAGAATTGTGGGTAATGAGTTGGAATGAGTATAGGTGACTTTGCGGTGGAGTAAATGTAAAGTGATTGGCTGTGTCCTGAAGTCTATCTTAAGGTCAAAGCCAGGCTATGTAGGTTCTCCTGCTAGTCTCCTCCCTATACTGAGTCTGTTTAGTCCTCCTCAGGGAAGTGCGTATGCTTGTGTGTCTGTGTGCTGTGGCACTAAAAGTCTCAGAGTAGTTGGAGGGAAAACATTGATTTCCTTATTTGTTAGCGTGAAGACCAAAAATTCTTGGGTCTCGTTTGAGATCAGCAAAGTGCATTATAAGGGTGCTGTCTGTGGGTGAAATTTGCATTGATGTTTTGACCAAGAGAAATTACGTCTTGAGCCTTTCAGTCCCTGAAGCCCTGGACTTGATGGGCTGCAGCTGTGTCTGTCCTGGCCCCACGGAGTGGGTTGGAAGCCAGGGTGATGTCGTGTATGGTTTCAGCAGTGGTCTCAGTCGGAATTCTCCTGTCTTAGGCTAAGTGGCATGGATGAGATTGGGCTGTTCCTGACTTGATATGTGGGGTGTTTTTTGTTTGTTTGTTTGTTTGTTTGTTTTACCTTCCCAGCTAAGTATTGCACTAATAAGATCAGAACAACTTAAAAAATAATTTTAAAGGGGCAACTTCTCAATTCTACCACCCAGTGCATATGGACTATATTTCACTCTTCCAGGTTTTCTAGACCCTGTCTGTATGCATACTTATAATGACATAGTTATAATAGTAGTGTACGCTGATTTCATTTTATTCTGGTTTTACCATAACCTGAAATTAAGTCTGGGATGAGCGGGAGTGACCTGAAGCATTGAATGGCAATGTCCTGAGTGTGGCTCTATCCCCAGTTGAGTGAATCCCTGAAAGTGGACGAGGGAACCATCCCAGGAGTCTAACCAAAGGGTAACCAAAGCAGGAAACTTTCAGAAACCACCTCTTTGCCTAAACTTGGTCCACGTTGCTGGTGATACAAATGCTTTGTACCTATCACTCCCCTCTTTCCTCCTCCAGGTCATTTTTTGCTCACTGACATGTCTTCTGTTGAGATTTGTCAGAAAGAGGATCCTCTCATTTTTCTGAGCCAATGGAATGATATTAAATTCTGCCTGGAACTTCCATGGACCTGTGGTAAATCCTCTGTTCCTCACTCAACCAGGAAACCAGCTTGCCGTCTCCCCCTAGAAGGCAGTTTCCCTTTTCCTCTCCTCTCTCCCAGTCTGCTCCCAAGCCCACCCCAGAGACCACCGTGTTTATTCCTGGCTTTTTTCGTGTCCTGAATGTTTTCCTTTTTCATTACCGTGGCTGATGGCTCTCTCCTCCTGCTCCTATTAGGGAACTAACTTTCCTACCCACCAGTGATGGGCCAGGAGCTTGTACAGACATTCTCAGCGTGCACTCCTTCCAACAACACAGCCACATAGCTGTTTGTTCCGATACACTAATGAGGAGATGAGAAGTTGGAATTTAAGAAATGTGTCTAAGAACACAGACATTGCAACTGGTAGGATTCAAAACTAGCTGAGCTCATCTCCTGTCATTTTCCCATGGAACCAGGCTAGCCTCTGATCTCTCTCTCTGATACCTCCCAGGTACTGGGAAGGTAAAAATTACTCTTCCACTCTAGGCACAGAGGATTTGCGGTGTGAGGAAGGGGTTCATTAGTACTCATCAGGTAGTGTCCTGATGGTGACCATGGGCAGAGTTAGGCCATCCAAGGTGACTTAATTACTTTATCAAATTCTAAACTTTATTTTTTAAAAGAATATATAGATTTGAGAAAGAGAGAGGAAAGGAGAGACAGAGAGAAACATCGATTGTTGGTCCACTTATTTATGCATTCATTGTTTGATTGCACCCACAACCTTGGCATATCAGGATGATGCTCTGCCTGCCCAGTGCCTCAAATTCTTATTTGATGTTCTGTTATGATTCTTTCTTAAACCCAGCTGACCAGAGTCAGAGCTTGGTGTGTGCCTGGGCCTGCCCACCTGGAGTGATTTCTGCTTTGAACTTTACCCAGCTCAACAAAAGTCCCTTAAACATCTATGTGCCAAGCCCTGCGCTGGGGCTGTTCAGTAGTTGGATAGAGGCTGTTAAATAGATCAAAGCTATGATTCTTAAACAAGGGTTTCTAAATCCTTAGATACATAATTTTTTATAGAAAATTATTACAATAATGTTTTCAAAAGTATTTTTGCCAGTTACTAAGGGAAGATGGCCCTTTGCAGCAATAATTTACAAATGAAAGACATAGTATTAAGATAAGATTTTATCTTGTTAAGTCAATATTACTCAAACTAAGGATATATGGCTCTGATAAGATTTTTTTTTCCCTTTAAAATGGGTCTGTACATTAGTCCTGTGTGAAAAATGCAGGGTTAAAATATTTGCCCTCCTGCAGAAACATTTATATTTTAAAATACTTTCTGTAATAACACCTAAACCACTATGTGCCCTACCCTGGGATTGCACTCACAACCTTGGCATATTAGGGTGCTACTACCTGGCATAACTCAAACCTTGGAATTTAGGGCCACAGGACCATGTTGGGCTGATGCAGAAGATATGCCTGGGAAAATGAGCCTCGAGTGTCCCTTATCCCTACATTGAAACCGTGTTCCTGCCATAGGAGAATCAGTGGGCAGCTCTGGCAGCTCTGGTTCGCTCTGTGATCCTTCCCCATCCACTCTGTATGCTCACGCTGCCCTCTCAGCCCTCTGTGATCACTGCTCTGCCTTGTCTGATGGAGCCTTGGGCAAGTTATTTAGCTTCCCTATGTGTGTTTATATAGAAACTAGAGGCCCAGTGCACAAAAATTCATGTCCCGGTTGGGGCGGGGGGGGGGGGGTCCCTCAGCCTGGCCTGCCTACTCTCACAGTCCGAGAGCCCTCAGGGGATGTCCTACTGATGACTTAGGCCTGCTTCTCTGTGGGAGGTGACTGGGCCAATCAGGAAGGCGCTGCCCCCATCACCCTGCTGCTGCTGCCACTGCCAGCCACCACTGGTGCCTACCCTTCACCCTCACAGCCACTGTGGCTGCCTGCCCTCAGCTCTCACAGCTGCCATGGCTTTGTCCAGAGGACGTCCAGAAGATGTCCAGTCTATGCAGTCTAATTAGTGTATTACCCTTTTATTAGTACAGATTGAGAATCATAGCTATGGTTCCCACGCAGATTTGTTGATGGACTTAAATGAATGAATACACCTGAAGCTGATGGCACGCTGACACGTGGTGCACAGCAAACGGTGTCATAAATGGTGAATGCCAGTAGTTGCGAATGGCAGTGAATCAGCAGTTGGGATGGGTGGTGTGTGTCCCCGGTGGCTCCTCTCAGTTCTGGCTCCAGGCAGGTGTCCTGGGACTCCATTGGGTAGTCAGGAAATGCTCATGAACACATACGATCTTGGCTGGACTCATTCACGGATGTGCTGCCTCTCCCTTCCTCTAGAAAGCCGTCTACATGGAGACAGAATTGTAAGCTCACTGTTTATTGCTGCTGGGATCAAACTTCCTCCTTGCCCTGAAGGTGAAAGGTCAAGGGTATGGGGCCTGGAAGGAGGGTCCGCTCTAGGTTGCCTGAGGTGGGGTCTGCTCCCTGAGAAAGGCGAGGCGGGGTGGGAGGCAGGACACAGCCTCCAGCGGGGCCTGGTCGCCTTCATGCTCTTCACTGTATTCTTGATGTTGAGCATCTGTCTGCCTTGGCCTAGGGAAGCATGGCCCTGCCAAGAGGAAATGAGATTGGAGACCATAATTAGGTGATTTCACTTGTAAAATGCTGTGTAGTAGTTTCTTGGGGGACCGAGGTATGTGAGCTCCAGGAGCACTGACGTTCTCTCTTAATTATGACTTTGATAACTAGTTTTAGTTCCCTAAATTTGTGTTTCTTTATCTATAGAGTGGACTTGTTTATTAGAAACCAAGTATCTTTTTTTTTTTCCCCCCTGGGTCCCAAAGTTTGTGAGGGCATGTCGGGTGAAGAGATGGAAAAAACCCAGCAAGCGTGCTTAGAGAGATTATTTTACTCATTAATTTTCTACTAAAATGTGTCTTCATAAATCTCCCTGGACAGATGCTTGCTATTCTTATTTAAAAATAGTTTGATAATTTTCTCTAATTTTGCCCAAGCATTAACTAGGTTAGGAAAGGGGACAGGTCATTGGAGGTGAGAGCTGACCCTTTCTAAGAGCTTTCTACTTGCCAAGCATTTAAAATATGCATTTAGGCCAGCTACTGTAAGAAAAGGTGACTTTGTTACCCAGGTAGTTCCAGTTGATCTTGATTTGGCTAGGTTAAAATTGGAGAAGTTAATACTTGGCCTCAATCTTCAGTGCCTTTGTGAGGGACAATATAGTGTTAGGGAATGTACGGGTCCTCTGTCCTCCTAGGCTTTGTTTGTTTGTTGGTTAAGTTGTTTTAAACATATATACACTTCCCCCATTTAAAGTGTACAGTTAAATGGTTTTCAGCATACTTATGTAAATTTTACAGCATTCTTATTACCCCAAAAAGAAACCCTGAACCCATTAGCAGTCACTCCTCCTATTGCCCCAATCTCCCTAGCCCCTGGCAACCACTAATGCATTTTCTATCTCTATAAATTTCCCATTCTGAACATTTCGTATAAATGGAATCATCCTATATAATAAAAGGCTAATATGCAAATTGTCCATTAGACCGGGAGTTCAACTGGGAGTTCGACCGGGGGTGGGTTGGGGTCGCCTTCCAACTGCCTGTAGTCCCCCCCTCCACTGGCACCACTGGCCAGACCCCACCCGTGCATGAATTTGTGCACCAGGCCTCTAGTACAATATATGGTCTTTTGTGACTAGCTTCATTTACTTAGTATAATGTTGTCAAGATTCATCCATTTTGTAGCCTGTATCATTACTTCACCTTTTTTTATCACCAATAGTCCAATGTTACCTATTGTTTATCAGTTGATGGGTGTTTGGGTTTCCACTTGTTGGCTATTATGAATAACTAGGGGCCCGGTGCACAAAAATTTGTGCACTCGGGGTGGAGGGAGTCCCTCAGTCCGGCCTGTGCCCTCTCACAGTCTGGGACCCCTCAGTGGATGTCCTATGATGGCCCCAGTCTGCCAGGCACCTTTGGTGTGTGTGTGTGTGTGTGGCCACTGGGGACCTGCCCCCAGCTGCATCTGAGGCTCGGAGCAGTCCTCCTGTGTATGTCTACCTGCTGGGGACCTGCCACCAGGCACACCGTGGAGGCTTGGAGTAGGCACCCCCTCTATGTTGATCTCTCAGACTCTTGCCCTCCCCTGCATGTTGTTCTCTTTTTTGAGCTGTGACCAGGGCTGGGTGCGGCCTGCCTCCCAAGCTTGCCTACTGCCCATCTTCCTCCAGCCACCAGAAAGCAGGGAAAACCCCGCCTCATGGTCAGGCCAACCTTTTCCTGCTCCCTGATCCCCGGAAGTGACTTGGGAAGCCACCAAGCAGGCCGCCAACTCTTTCCCACTCACCCGTCCCCTGCTGCCTTCCTTTCCCACTTCCCGGTGCCACCAAGGGGTCTGGGGAGCTGCCAAGCAGGACCCCGGCCCCTGCAGCCTTGCTTTCCCATTCCCCGGTGTCCTGCAAAGGGCCTGGGAAGCCCACCAAGCAGGCCACTGACCCCCCGCTGCCTCTTTCCCACTCCCCGATGCCCCTCCAAGGGCCTGGACAGCTGCCAAGCAGGCCGCCGACCCCCTGCCACCTCTTACCCGCTCCCCGATTCCCCACAAAGGGCCTGGGAAGCCCACCAAGCAGGCCGCCAACCCCCTGCCACCTCTTACCCGC
>PVJC01009431.1:0-45908 GCA_004026665.1 Murina feae
GACCAGAATCGAACCTGGAATCCTTCAGTCCACAGGCTGATGCTCTATCCACCGAACCAAAGTGGCTAGGGCATGCTTTGTTATTAATAGAGTATAAACACATCACTATGTCATATTTTTTTCAAAAGTGTTTTTATTGATTTTTGGAGAGAATGCAAAGGAGAGGGAAAAATAGAAACGTCTATGAGAGAGATTGGCTGCTTCCTGCAAACACTCGCTGGAGACTGAGCACACAACCTCGGCATGTGCCCCAACTAGGAATTGAAATGGCAACCTCTTATTGCATGGGATCATGCTCAATCAACTGAACCACATTGGTTGGGTCCACCATGTTATGTTTATTTACTTCCTCAAGTATCTACTTTTCAAATTTATTGTCTTCAGTTGTAAAGAAAAAAAAAAAGAAATTTATTGGGCCCTACCATGATATATATCATTACTTCCCTGATTTAACTTTTTTCTTTCACTTATGGGTGTTTTTTTTGGTTTGGTTTGGTTTGGTTTTTTTGGTTTTTTTTTTTGGTTCTAAAATTAATTATAGGTTTTCAAACTATTCAGAAGAAAAGTGGCATTAACAATATTAAGTTGTTAGGTTTTTACTGCTCAATGATTAACAAATCAAAAGCAATTAATGTTTGGGTTAAATTAATGTTACAAGATCCTAAATTTTCGCTTACATAATTGTCTTATTTAAAGGAGGAAGGAGAAACCCAATACTACGGGATAGTTGAAACAGCTTTTATAAAAAGAGCTGACAACTAGATTCACAGACATTTTAAAACTTGAAGGAGATTTGGACATCATCAAACATAAACCCTCAATTTTTGTATGTGACAAATAAACCTAGAAATTATAAAACACATAGATTTTAAGAGCTGCAAGGACCATTACAAGGATAAATTTAAATCATGGAAATCGTCTTATCCAAAAAGGTGCCCAGAATAGACTAAATTGATAATGAACAAAGCCCCTGCATCTTTGCTCCTAAGAGGTTGCTCCATTCTCTTGTTAAGTGAGGACATGAGTTAAGTGAGGACAATTGGAATGAAAAAAGTAATTGAGCTTTTATGTTGGAAAAGCAAAGATTAACAACCCCAAAGCTCTGTATCAAAAAGTGAGGCACAGAAAAGTAACACCAATTTTTAATTAAGTTGATGCATTTTAAATTATATGATCCAATTCAATGGGGTAATTTGCCTAATGCAGATTTTGTCACCCAGGCAAACAGAGAGTTCAAGAAGAGAAGACAAAGAAGGAAGAAGGAGAAGAAGGAGAAGGGGAAGGGGAAGGGGAAGAAGGAGAAGGAGAAGAAGAGGGAGTAGCAGGAGGAGGAGCAGGAGGAAGAGGAGGGGGAAGTTGTTGAAACTTTACTGAAAAGCAAATTTACCACTCTTTACTCCCATGAGTGAGAATAAATAATAATGACAAATTTCTTTAGGTTTATAAGATTTCACAAATTGCTGATGAATAAATGATCCATTTGATTTTCCATAAAATGTATCATCATTTATCTGACTAGTTATGACTTTGGTTTAGTAGTTTGTATACTAATTCTTGATGCTTCTCAATTTCATGCCTCACTTTACTTTTTTTTTCTTTCCACGTTCCCTCTGGTTTCTCATCACATTTTATTCACGTTAACCTCGCTACGGAATTTCCCTTTCTTATAATGTCTAGATACTGATAGGGTCAATACTGAGAGTATAATGCCAAGAACTTGAAGATGTCTTTCTGAGAGTTTTTAATTTACAATATTGACATGTCCAAAATATAAAAAGAAGATATTAAAAAATAATATTTAGTGAAGAAATATTTTCACTATCCAGCAGAAAAAAAATAATTTAATTAGCTACTAGTAGGAGAACATGTAAGAGGGGGCGGAGGAAACACCTGACACCAATATTCTGGTTCCTAAGGATAATTTGTCAGATCTTATCATCACCCAGAAAACATTACTCATTTGCCACCATGTCCTGCTTCTTAGTCTTAATCTTTCTCCTTGCCAAGGCTAGGACGACATTTGAAAAGTCATCTATCTTTAGTCACTTTTTTTTAAGTGTCCCCATCAGTGTCACATACAATAGCTGACATGCCTAGCAATCACTTGGAGCCCAAGCTAGGACAGCAATCCTCTACAACTTGATGGTACTAACGTGAAAACCCAATTTTGTATAGCTTAAGCACGACACCTTTTTTATTTTTTTTAATTTTTATTTATTTATTTATTTATTTTTAAATATATTTAATTGATTTTTTTACACAGAGAAAGGGAGAGGGATACAGAGTTACAAACATTGATGAGAGAGAAACATGGATCAGCTGCCTCCTGCACACCTCCTACTGGGGATGTGCCTGAAACCAAGGTACATGCCCTTGACTGGAATCAAACCTGGGACCTTTCAGTCCGCAGGCCAACACTATCCACTGGGCCAAACCAGTCAGGGCATGACACTCTTTTTAAATCAACTTACCAATAACTCCCAACCTTTGGACCAAATACGATATCCTTTTTTAAAAAGTGTCTGGGGCGTCTTAATACTCTCCAGACTTGAAACTCAGAACACAAAGTCAGTATGTCTCTCACCATCAGCCTATTCTGTCCATGACTATTTCTCAATTTATCCTCTGTCTTGTAGACAGGAAACCCAGTTAGTTTGGCCAAAAATAAAGTTTATATCCCAGCACAACTTAGGGGGGAATTTGCACCCTCCTCTATGATTTGCCACAACTTGACAGATGAAGATAGGCAGACCAGATTCCTGCCACGCACTCGTGTCACTGCCTCCAAATGAGAAAACTTAAAAAGTGGTGTCAGTGCTGTCTACAATATTAATATCAGGCAAGTCAATTCATTACACATAAATACCATCTTTTAATTCTTATTTCCTCTGCATTCAAGTAATTTTTAAGATAAAAGCTTATGCACTCAGTCATGTCTGGAGATTGATACTGCTTCTGTTTATCAAATACAAATTGACAATTATATTTGCAAAATTTGAGAGTATAATTAAACATGTATTCATTTTTGAACTAGGAATCAGTCAACTGTGAAAATTAGCACATGCCCAGAGGTCTCAAAGATGAAAGAAACTATTGAAGAATTATTAACCAAAGGCAGATAACACAGTTCTATCTATGTATGACCCAGGGCACCAAACTTGATGTAACCATGGCCTTCGAGTCAGATGGCTTGCCCCAGGTCCCCCTTCTGCCCTTTAGTCTCTTTATGACCTCAGGTAGGTTTCTAAACTGCTCTGATCCACAGGTTCATTTTTTGCTAAAAGGAAAGTAACTCTGGTTTGTTCTGAGAGCAAGGGAATTCTTGCTTATAAAGGTCACTTTGTTTCTAAAAGCGTAAACTGGTTTACTTAGATGTCACTGTAGTTTTACAAGTTGCAGTTGTTTTATGTGTTTTTGTAAAGACTATCAATTTTTAAAAGTGTAAACTGAAATAAATTTGAAAGATCATTGCAAACAAGAATTGTCAGACTTATCAGATATGTAGTCCTACAGATAGCATTTGTAAAGTCTCATACAAAGTTGGCTTAAAACAGATAACTATAACAATAATAACAAACTTTGCTTAAGACTGATCCCACTCAAGATCTCAGGCCCTAGTGAAGAGATAGAAGAGGGTTAGGAAGTCAGGGATGGGACTTAGGGAGGGAGAATAGCACAGGGCCGTCCAAGAGTAACAGAATCTTGCAAAATAGCAGGATGCAGCTTGCTGACTGCAGCACAGAGACAAACAAAAGGACCTAGATCTGAACCCAGCAAGGTAGAAGGAGTTGCTGGGGCAACCTGGCAGGGTGGGAACAGCGATATCACCTGGGGCCAGAACTGGCAGTTCTCAATCATGTCTGTTCTGCAAGCAGGAACTTGATCTTTAAAATGTATGGATGTTGCTAAGGAAGAATTCTTTGAAATGACCAATCGTGACCTAACAAAGCATATACCTACTCCTAGACAAAGCAGCGCACTCTCTCCCTCTGGCACACTGGGTTTCTGGCTCTCCTGTGGCTGGGGATGTGCTCCCCTGTGCCCATGTAGTTTATGGTCAGATGGGACTCCACACATGGACTGATGGACTTTAATTAGCTTGGATGGGGAACTACACCCGACTGCAACATGGAACGGAAGCTGTGAACACTGGCCTGCTTTGGGCTCTCCTGGAACCCCCATTGCACCTTTTCTAGGACTGGCTTAAGGAGCAGGGGACTCCAGAACCTAAGACAAAGAAGCTTCATCGCAATCTGCTTTTGGCCCATCTCCTGCGGCCCAGACTGCTGCAGGGAGTCTGTCTTTCTCTCAGCAGACTGCTTCCACTAACCGTCTTTGTCCATGAACTCATTCCTTGATTTTGCAAGACAACAAACGAGGACCCAAACATAGCACTTTAGTTCCACTAGTATTGTCATACCTGTTCCTTTAGTTCCTCTTCCAACACGATCTGCGTCAAAGCTACAATAATCTCTGACCACAGAATTCTGTCATTAGAATTTCTCATCTCCATACTTCTAACGAAATCTGTTTCTCAGTCTCATTCTCACCCCTCCCCTTCCCATCCCTCGATAGCTCACTATTGTCTCAGTTCATCAGTCCTTCTTCTAGCCTCATTTGCTTGCCTAACCAGCCTTGACACTAGGGTCAGCCGTTTTATTAGATTTTCACACTCACTTGCTCCAGAGCTGCCATTCCAATTCCCAAGAATGGGTAAATACCATCATTTGCCTTCTCAGCTCCCAGTCCCAGGCTGCCACACATTGCCTAAGAAAGTCACAAAGCCAGGTTGGCTGTTTCCACTATAGTTCCAAGCTCTCTGAAGTCATCTGGGCCCTCATTGCTGCTTGACAAGACTTGTTCTCATCCATGATTTACAGTCTTTTGTATTCCCCAAAAGACTCAATTCCAAGATTTCTTCTCACTCTTAGTTTCTTATATGATCTCCCAGTTCCTAGAAAAATTCAAGACCACTGCTTGATATAGTCTCTCTCTCTCTCTCTCTCTCTCTCTCTCTCTCTCTCTCTCTCTCTCTCTCTTTCTCTTTCTTTTTCTCTCCATCTTAGAGCCTCAATTCAATTCTTCTGACCTCATAGACAAGTGCTCTCCTTTCCATGCTAAGCCTCTCACTTAGCCAAGCCATCCCTCTTTCCCTAAGACTTTATCACATCATTTATCTACATATTCCCATGACAAGTTTGTTTTGCTTTATTCTTTCCCCCCATCTGGACACTCCCTATATTTGTTATCTTGTTTAATTTCTTGAAAAAGCCCTTGGAGAGAGTAGTTTACATTTATTGATTCCATTTTCTTACCGATTCCTTCCTTGTGACCTGCTTTCTGCTTCAGTACTTAAATCTAAGGATGGTTTTTGGTCCTTCCTCATTTTTGTTCTGTGTAAAGCAATTACTATAATTGACACTTCAATGTCTTAAAATTCTCCACTGTGTTCCCTTCAAAATTATCCTCTTCTTATCATATTTTATTTCAGTGGTGCCCATTGCTTCCAAGATACCCAGCATTCAAACTCTAGAGCAATGTTTGCCTCCTTACAGCCAATAGTGAACATACTCTGTTGCTTCCATTTCATTTCTGCAACATTTCTCACGTTTATACTCTATCCAAAATTACTTTTTCTAGGACTACTGAAGCAGATTAATACAAATATCACTTAACCTCGTCTCTTTCAAGTTTTTTCCATGACGTTATATTTGCATCCTGGGATTGCCAAGTTCTTCAATCTGTCCAATTTTTATTCTTATTCTTCTTTCCTTTATCCTGTCAAAAGGAGCTCTTTATTCTTTTGTTATAAAACCCAAGATTATGAGCCAATTACCTCTACCCAGAGGTGAGAAACAAGGGAGGAGGCTAAGATAAATCATAGCCTTTTGCACCTTCAAATCAAATAATATATGTATGACATCTGATTTTTAAAAGTACAAAGGGCTTGGATACATTAATGTTTTCAGATTTGAAAATTTATTAAGCTGTACATGTATAGCATATGTACTTTGCTGTGTATATAATATACTATATTTTCTGTATGTATATTTTAATAAACAAGTATGTATAATATACTTTTCTGCATGTATAGTATACTTCAATAATTTTTTTAACTTCAACAAAGACAGTGTTAAGTGGGAAAAATGAGGAAAAGATGGCAACATATAATCTGAGCAATGGATTTAGCAGGACAAAAGCAGCTAAGCAAAACATTTGTATCACGATTGAATAATTTCTTTTTTTTAATGCTCTGGCTCCCTGTGTCCTTCCTACTATCTGATGCAAAAAGAGACAGGACACTAAGAAAAAAAAACGTATTCAGTCATTCCTTATGATTGCATTTTAGATTTTAAAAGTTAAGGACATTTGCATTATAAGTACATCTAAATGTATAGTATTATATGTTTCCAAAAGTCATAAAATGACCCAGGAAAGAAACTCATGAGATAGCAAAAGTCAAGTTGCTTATAAATTAATTTTCTTCATTTACAGATGGAATATCAGCACCACTCCTAAAGAAAAAATAAAATTTTTAAAAGAAAGAAAAAACAAATAAACCCAATACAATGTACAGATAGTATATCATGGAATTGTACACTTGAAACCTATATAATTTTATTAACCAATGACACCCCAATAAATTTAATTAATAAAGTAAAAGATAATCTTAAGCCTCAGGATTATCTGTCTAAGTCGAATATTAAATATAAGTTCCAGGGTCAAATCAAACAGACCTGAGTATTGATTCCAGTTTAGTGATTTACTTGCTATGCAACCTGGGAATATAGCTTCAACTCTATGAATTTCAGTTTCTTCATTGCAAAATGATCATAACTTCTTTGCAGAAATGTAGTGAAGATAAGAAAAGATATATGTAATGTGGATAATACAGCATTGGAAACAATGCACATGCTCAAACAATAGCTGTTTTACCTCTTATCTGTAATATAAGGAGGTGAAAATACATAAACTTTAAAGTCTCCTCCAGTTTTAACTTTCTACCCTTCATATTTTGCCATTGTCAAGGCCTCTTTTCCATAATAGCAGCCCTTACTTAAAGGTTATGAGAACATATTGAAAGGTGAAACAGCCAATCAGATTTGTGGAATCTTAATGATGTCATAATATCAGTAGAAGGTTTGGAAGCTATAGTTTGAATGTTAGCCTGTCTCAACAAATACATTTTTCTCCATTTTAGCTTCCTCAAATCAGTATGTGAAGTTGGTCTTTGCTTCAATTTCAAAGATCTTTTTCTAGGGAAATTTTCCTCCTAATTTTTCTTTTGTCTTCAGTATATCTTTTTTGTTGTGGTTAATCCTTGCCTCCCGCACACATCCAAACCAGAGACTAAGTTAGAGCCTGCAACCGAGGTACATGGCCTTGACTGGAATAAACCCAGGACCCTTCAGTCCACAAGCCGATGCTCTATCCATTGAGCCAAACAGACTAGGGTTATTTTCACTATATCTTTATTTATTTTTATTTGTTTTTATTTTTAGCTGTTGTTTTTTTATTATTATTGTTTAAAATATTACATGTCTCCTTTGTTTCCCTGATTAAGCCACCCACCACTCCCACCCCTGAGGGCAATCCCCCACTGTCCCAGTGTCTGTTCTGATTGGTCATGCTAACATGCTTGCATACAAGTCCTTTGGTTGATCTCTAAACTCCCCCTCCCCTGCTTTCTCCCCAAGGTTAGATGGTCTGCTCAGTGCCACCTTGACTCGGGATCCATTTCTGCTCATCAGATTATGTTGATCATTATATCACACACTAGAGGCCCAGTGCACAAAATTGGTGCACTGGAAGCGGGGTGGTGTCCCTCACCCCAGCCTGCACCCTTTCCAATCTGGGACCCCTCAGGGGATGTCTGGCAGTCAGACATCCCTCTCACAATCCAGGACTGCTGGCTCCCAGCTGCTTACCTACCTGACTCCCTAATTGCTCCCAATCTCTTCTGCCTGCCAGCCTGATCACCTCCTAACCACTCACCTGCTGGCCTGATTGCCCTCAACTGCCCTCTCCTGCTGGCCTAGTCACCCCCAACTGCCCTTACATGCAGGCCTTGTCCCCCCTAACTGCCTTCCCCTGCTGGCCATCTTGTGGCAGCCGTCTTATGCACACATGGGGGTGATCATCTTGTGCGCACATGTGGGCAGCCATCTTGTGCAAGGTCATGATGGCCAATTTGCATATTACCTCTTTATTATATAGGATATGAGTGAGATCATGTGATATTTATGTTTCTCGGACTGGCTTATTTCATTTAGCATAATGCTTTCCAATTCCATCCAGCTGTTGCAAATGCTAAATTTGCTTCTTTTTTATAACAGCATAGTATTCCATTGTGCAGATGTACCACAGTTTTTTAGTCAATGCAATCCCCATTAAAATACCACAGCATATTTCACAGCCTAGAACAAACTCTCCAATTTTTATCTGGAATAAAAAAGACTCCAAATAGCCATAGCAATCCTGAGAACGAAGACCAAAGTTGGAGGGATCACAATACCAGATATCAAGCTATATTACAAAGCTACTGTTCTCACAACTGCCTGATATATATAGACAAGAATAGACATATAGACCAATGGAACAAAACAGAGAACCCAGAAATCAACCCAAGCCATGATGCTCAATTAGTACTTGACAAAGGAGGTAGCAGCATACAATAGAGTCAAGACAGTCTCTTCAATAAATGGTGCTGGGAAAATTGGTCAGACATACACAAAAAATGAAACTAGATCACCAACTTACACCGTACACAAAAATAAACTCAAAATGACTAAAGACTTGAATGTAAGATGGGAAACCATAAAAATCCTACAAGTCTCCATATGCAGCAAAATAGCAGACATTTGTTGTAGCAATATCTTTACCAACACAACTCCTAGGGCAATTGAAACTAAGGAGAAAATAAACAAATGGGACTACATCAAAATAAAAAGCTTCTAAACAGCAAAAGAAACCACCAAGAAAACAACAAGAAAGCCCACTGCATGGGAGAACATATTTCCCAATGCTATTTCAGATAAGAGTTTAATTTCCAAAATGTACTGGGAACTCATACAACTTAACAAAAGGAAGGTAAACAATCCAATCAAAAAATGGGCAAAAAACCTAAGTAGACACTTTTTGAAAGAGGACATACAGAAGGCCTAGAGACATATGAAAGCATGCTCAAAGTCACTAATTATCCAAGAGATGCAAATCAAAACAACGAGGTACTATCTCACATCTCTCAGAATGGCAATCATCAACAAATCAACAAATGACAAGTGCTAGCAAGGTTGTGGAGAAAAAGGAACACTCTTGCACTGAGGGTGGGAATGCAGATGGTGCAGCCACTGTGAAAAAACAGTATAGAGTTTTCTTAAAAAGTTAAAAATGGAACTCCCATTTGACCCAGTAATCCCACTTCTAGGACTATATCCCAAGAAACCAGAAAGGATATATAGACCCCTATGTTCATAGCAGCACAATTTATAATAGCTAAGATTTGGAAACAGCCTAAGTATTTTTACTATATCTTAATCATATTTATATTCCTTCCTATTGCTAGTAAAGATAACAACTGACATTACATTAGATAGAGAAAATTCTAAGAAATGCAAGTTCAGGTTTTCAGCGTTAGCCCACTCAATCTATAAGAAAATACAAAATTAAAGAGAGTTCAGAATGTCTATTGTAATGGATGCTGTGATGTGTTACTCAGATGCTTCAGGATGGAGGCACTCATTCTCCCAGATTGCAAGAATATTGGCTGAGTTCCTTTCTGGCCTCACAAAAATGTACAGCTCCTATTCCAGGGGCAGTCTACTGAGAGATTCAAGGTCCAGAGGCCTGGCCCTCTTACTTGATTCAAGGCGATTCTGTAGGTCATCTCAGCTCCAGCTGTTCCCATGGAGCTGCCTGAGGGCACTTGTAATTCCTCCCTCTGCCCATTCTTGTCTCCTTCACCTAATCTGCATCATTCTCTGTAAATAAAGCTTCTGCATGCAACTCTTCATTTCAGAGTCTGTTTCCTTGGAAACCTGTGCTACCATATCCATTATTATCAAGTATTGAAAAGTAATTGGGAAGATACTTTTCAGTCTCCCAAATGTTTTGAAGGTAACTTCATCCATATGATCAGATTCATCATAACTCAGTCAACTTCTACAGCTCCCAGAAGAGAAAATATAGAGAATCCACAACTCTGAAACAAAGATCCTATCTAGCTACCGTACAGTACCTAATATTACCTAGGAGATCTGTGAATACCTAGGGAATTTGACCATTTGTAAAGTGGTTCACTTTGTTACATTTGTGGATGGAATGTGAATCATATTGGTAATGCTATATAATCTCACAAACTCTATGATATGCCATTGTGTTCTCAGGAATGTGATATGCCTGGGACTCCCATAATACCCAAAGGAAAACGGCTGCAGCCAATTGGCTATCATGAATAAACAGTATTTGAGTGATGAATGAGTGTCTATTCTCCCTTAAGGCCATTCTTTATCCATACACACCTGGTAAGATAGTTACCATTCTATTTGTCAGATACTTACTCAGCCAGAAGCCATGCAAACAGTTGGTGTCTATACTGTAAAGATAGTGTCAGCTAAAGATTGACCCAACCAGGTAACACAACTCCTCTTACCTACACATAAGTCCTCAGGTGAGAACCTAGCTCAACAAAACTACTTACAAATAGTTTCATAATACAACTTAGAGAAGCATGAGACATGAAGTAAATGTCTAAATTAGGGTGTTTTCAACCTTTTTGAACTCAGCACCCTTTATAATAACAGATTATTAAGGAGTCTAAAGAACTTTTGTTACAAGTTATACATATCAATATTTACCACATTAGAGATGAAAACTGAGAAATTATAAAATATTTATTAATTTTGCATTACAATAATAAACCCAGAACATAATTTAAATATGTTTTATTAAAATATTTTTCCAAGACAAAAAATTTAGGGAGAAGAGTGCCATATTTTCTTTTGCATTCAGTCTTTTGTGATATATTCTTTAGAAGTATGTAAAGAAAATCTGGCCTCATGAAATTATGTAGTTCAAAAGGAAGAGATATTTTAATGAACAGCTGTGTATATCCATCTTTGATATTATTCCTTAGCTTGACATATGTTTAGTTTCTTAAAGTTAGTTGCAATGTGGAATCTAAAACCATATCATACACTATTATACTCTATTATATTAAAATTATTGGATTAACTTGCATTTTGAATGGATCTTTTATCCATGCATGATTTTGTAACATCTTATATTGGAGATTTGTAAAACATTGATTCATAGAGTAATGTAGATTTTCCAAATCTTGACACATTTCCTTATTCAATAAAAACACATTTATGAATACCCCCACCCATCTCACGAGAAAACATGTTTAAGTATTGGGAAACTATCCAAATTAAAATTGTTCCCACACTCCAATTTTTGAAATTAGAGTTCTAAATTTCTTTTTCACTTGAAAACTAAGATCTTATCATTGCCAACAAATATTGTATATATTTTTTGCAGAGACACATTTATTTGCCTCATTTTTGATAAAATGTCTGCCAAATATCCAAGCGTGAATAATCAAGTTTGTCTGCCAATTATTCTCCTCAGTAAAAATGATGTTCCTAGAGCATGCAGATAACTCAGCTCACAATTCAAACATCTGTACAAGTGCTTTCCTCTGAGACAACATCAGGCTGTGATGTGCAGCAGAATCTTGTTTTGCTTACTTTCATTGTATCACACTAAAAAGAAGGCAGAAAACATTCAAGGAAGATCTAAAACCTATCCTCAGACTATTCAAAAAAATTCAAGAGGAAGGAACACTTCCCAGCTCATTCTATGAAGCCAGCATTACCCTAATACCAAAACGAGGTAAAGACAACACAATGAAAGAGAATTACAGGCCAATATCCCTCATGAACATAGATGCCCAAATCCTCAACAAAATCCTCACAAATCAGATCCAACAGTACATCAGAAAGATCATACACCACGACCAAGTAGGATTTATCCTAGGGATGCAAGGATGGTACAATATCTGGAAATCAATAAATGTGATACATCACATACATAAATTGAGAGATAAAAACCACATAGTCATATCAATTGAAGCAGAAAAAGCATTTGACAAAATCCAATACCCATTTTTTATAAAAACTCTCAGCAAACTCAGAATAGAAGGATCATACCTCAATATAATAAAAGCCATATATGACAAACCCACAGCCAACATCATATTCAAGGGGCAAAAGCTAAAACCATTTCCCCTTAGAAAAGGAACAAGACAGGGATGCCCACTCTCACCACTCCTATTTGACATAGTACTGGAAGTATTAGTCATTGCAATTAGACAAGATGAAGATATAAAAGGCATCCAAATTGGAAAAGAAGAAGGAAAACTTCCCTTATTCACAGATGACATGATATTGTATAAAAAAAAAACCCTAAAGACTCCATCAAAAAATTATTAGACTTAGTAAATGAATTCGGCAATGTAGCAGGATACAAAATTAACGCCAAGAAATAAATGGCATTTTTATACACCAATAGTGAACTTACAGAAATAGAGACTAAAAAAGCAATCCCATTTACCATTGCACCAAAAAAACTAAGATACCTAGGAATAAACTTAACTAAAGAGGTAAAAGACCTCTACTCAGAAAACTACAAGATGTTGAAAAAAGAGATAGAGGAAGACATAAACAGATGGAAGAACATACCATGTTCATGGATTGGAGGAATCAATATCATTAAAATGTCCATACTACCCAAGGCAATTTATAAATTCAATGCACTCCCAATTAAAATACCAACGGTATATTTCACAGACCTAGAACGAACTCTCCAAAAATTCATCTGGGGTGAAAAAAGACCCCAAATAGCTGCAGTGATTCTGAGAAAGAAGAACAAAGTAGGTGGGTTCTCAATACCAGATATCAAGCTGTATTACAAAGCCACTGTGCTCAAAACTGCCTGGTGCTGGCACAAGAATAGACATATAGACCAACGGAACAAAATAGAAAACCCAGAAATTGACTCGAACCAATATGTTCAATTAATATTTGACAAAGGAGGCAAGAGCATACAATGGAGTCATGCCAGTCTCTTCAATAAATGGTGCTGGGAAAATTGGACAGATACATGCAAAAAAAGGAAACTAGACCACCAACTTAAACCATACACAAAAATAAACTCAAAATGGATAAGGGACTTAAATGTAAGATGGGAAACCATAAAAATACTAAAGGGATTTAAAGGCAACAAAATCTCAGATTTATGCCAAAGCAATTTCTTCACCAATACAGCTCCTAGGGCATTGGAAACTAAAGAGAAAATAAACAAATGGGACTACATCAAAATAAAAAGCTTCTGCACAGCAAAAAACAAACAAACAAACAAACAAAAACATTAACAGAACAACAAGAAATTTCACTGCATGGGAGAATATATTTGCCAATGTTATCACCGATAAAGGTTTAATCTCCAACATTTATAGGGAACTCATACAACTTAACAAAAGAAAGATAAACAATCCAATCAAAAAACAGGCAAAGGACCTAAATAGGCACTTTTCAAAAGAAGACATTCAGAAAGCCAAGAGACATATGAAAACATGCTCAAAGTCACTAATCATCCGAAAGATGCAAATCAAAACAACAATGAGGTACCATCTCACACCTGTCAGAATGGCTATCATCAACAAATCAACAAAAGACAAGTGCTGGAGAGGATGAGGAGAAAAAGGAACTCTCCTGCACTACTGGTGGGAATGCAGACTGGTGCAACCACTATGGAAGATAGTATGGCGTTTCCTCAAAAAATTAAAAATGGAACTGCCATTTGACCCTGTGATCCCACTCCTGGGAATATATCCCAAGAAGCCAGAAACACCAATCAGAAAGGATATATGCATTCCTATGTTCATAGCAGCACAATTCACCATAGCTACTATTTGGAAACAGCCTAAGGGTCCATTAGCTGATGAATGGATTAAAAAACTGTGGTACATCTACACAATGGAATACTACCACTATGCTGCTATAAAAAAGAAGGAATTCTTAACATTTGCAGCAGCATGGATGGAACTGGAGATCATTATGCTAAGTGAAATAAGCCAATCAATGAAAGAAAAATACCACATGACATCACTCATTTATGGATAATAAAGACCATTATAAACTGATAAACAAAAATAGATACAGAAGCAGAGCAGCATCAATCAGACTGTCAAACTACAGCAGGAAGGCCGGGGAGGTTTGGGAGGGAGGGGAAAGAGATCAACCAAAGGACTTTTATGCATCCATATAAGTGTAACCAATGGACACTAGACAGTGGGGGGTAGGGGAGGATGGGGGAAGGTCAAAGGGGAAAAAAAGAGACATATGTACTACTTTTGTAATATTTTAAGCAATGAAAAATAAATAAATAAATAAAAAGAAGTCAGAGTAAAGGGGAAGGCTTGATGAAATTAATAATTCTTACTTACACATCAAGATTTTTTATTGAAACTGGCATTTAAAAAGTTGCGCGGGCGCGCGCGCGTGTGTGTGTGTGTGTGTGTGTGTGTGTGTGTGTGTGTTGTTGTTGTTGTTGTTTTTTACACCAAGTACCTGTCAGTGAAGAATATGATGACTACTATTGTTGTTTGGAACCATTGCTTTAATTCCTCCCAGGGCACCAACAGATTTACCCACCATTGTTTTCACATTACCAGTGCAAAAGTCATACAGTGGAAACAAGAAATAACAACTTAGTATTTATATAAAAACTGCTTTGACCTTGCAGACTCCTAAAAATGCCTCAGCTATACCCTGGGGTTCCTGTGGCTCACATTTTGAAATCACCCTCCTCTGTTCCTGTTTCCACCCAAGTCATATATACAAAACCGGGGTTGAAAGTAGAAATGAGTTTAATGGACATTAAACTCAGCTTTATAAAAGATGCCCATTAAGCCTTTTTCTTTGATCTCTTCTGAAAGTAAAAAGGTTCTATCTGCATAGCTGGCTTAGTCTTGTCAGCTTCCTGCCTCTACCATCAACTAAATTCCCATTGTATTTCTGTCTTCGACATCTTGCAAAAAAAAGTATTTGTACCACATTTCTTCACAGAATGACTCTGTGTAGAACAATTCTTTTTCTCCCCCAAATGTTTCTTTCTATCTAACACAGATCTAAGGTTGTAGTGTACATGTCCCCCTTACTCTCTATTAGAACCATGTGAACCAGCTAGTCAGCAAGCTTATTGTAAGAACTAGGAAGACATTTAATCAAATATTAGGTCATCCTTTAGCCTTCTTGTTCTTTCCACCTAAACAGTCCTGATTATTAACCTTTCCTCTCGGGTTCTATTTTCTCACTCTTTTATCCTTTGTGTTACTCTTTGCTGGATTCTCTCCAGTTTTGCTACATTCCCCTTAAAGTGTAGAGGACAAAACTAAACACCATCCTTTAATAAGGTCTTTACCAAGGGCCTTTGGTAAAGGAAAGGAAACATTGCTTCCTGGACTTGGCAAGTCATCCCCCTGATAATATGTTAGCATGTTGGCCTTTTAAATAACAGCACTGTTGTGCTGACTGGTATTTGCTCTTAGGTTTGCAATTACTGCCAACTTTCTGTTGTAGTGGTGCCTATGCAGAGTCCCTTCCTTTAATCTCTGCATTTTGTTTCTGGCTTCTGATGTTAAATCTTGCCCTTGCCCTAGTTTTCTTTCCCCTAGGTTTTTTCTGCCAATTTCCCTAATTGATCAAGCTCACACTGAACTATTCCTAGCCTCCAAGATGTAAGCAATACCCACCACTTAGTGTCATTCACACATGCTCCTGATTCCATCGTTCTAGACATTCTAGACTACCATTTTGTACTTATAGAGGCATGAATGCAGTAACTAAAATGGGCTTCCCATCGTCATGCCCTTCCTACTTTTTCACTATTCAGAAAGAATGCGAGTGCCCATATGCCACTAAAAATAGAAATAAGCAAATCTCAGTTCTTTTATATAGTAGAAATCCTATCACTGGAAAGAGTATTAAAGCAGGACTGAGCTTCTGTTAAAAGAGACCAAAAGATACAGTTGCTCCTAGAAAATAGTAGTTAATCCTCTTTCTCATAATAGACCTCAGGTAAGCAGGCAGGTTGGAGGTGAAGGTCTGGACCTGGTTCATTCAGAGAGACAGATTTCTTCCATGCTGTCACTCTGCCTTTCCCTGGAGTACTGTCCTTATCTTCAAGGTCCAAGCTGACTCATGTTCAGAAGAAGAAAAGAGCATGAAGGTGTGCACGACAATGTCCTAAGGCCCAGACTTAAAAATGGCATGTATCACTTCTACTTGAGCTCCATCTGCTGGAAACGAGTTATCCATAAGGGAAGCGAGACGGTGCATGAGCATTATTAGAAGATGAAAGAATGGATTTGGGGGGACCACTGCAATTTCTGCCACCAAACATCTAGATGAATCTAAATTGTATGGTCTGTTGTTCCCAGCATGGACTCCTGCCAGTGGACATGAAAAGTAACCCTTCTCTCTGTGTTTATCAGCTCTGTTCATGAGGCTTATCCTAAGCTTCATTTAAAACTACTTGCCTATAGCCTGGTGGGGAAGCAAAGTTGGTTCAAGCATTTACTGATACGCCAAGGTTGCAGGTTCGATCCCCAATCAGGGCACATACACACAATCAACCAATAAGTGCATGGATAGATAGAACAACAGATCAATATTTTCCTCTCTCTCTCTCTCTCTCTCTCTCTCTCTCTCTCTCTCTCTCTCTCTCTCTCTCTTTTCCTCTCTCTCTCCCTCCCTCTCTCTATCTAAAATCAATTTTGAAACTTTAATAAAAGTAAAACTACTTTCCTATAAAGGCCAAATCTCAATCTATACATGCTGTTAGCCATGGTCTCCCATTCTTGTTCTAGGACATCATAAATAGAACCATCCACCCATTCACTCTTTCCTCAAGCTAATCATTTCATAACTTGCATTTGCTTTAACGTCCCTAAAAGTGAGGTAGGCCTCAGAATTAGCTTCTTTGTGGTACATCTGCCACTAAAGAGAAAGCCTCAAGAATTTGGGCTGTGTTTTTTAAACTCCATTGTTCTGGGCTTGAAGGGAACAATTTGATTTTTGCTCTTTCAGTTTCATCACCTATAAAATAAAAATCATTTCACTTTTTTTCTAATGGTTTTGAGATGACTATATGTAGACAAAGTGTTAAAAAACCCACGACCAAATGTTCTAGTTATTCTAAAATAGCCCATTCCAATTAGATAAAAATATTAAAACGAAAGAACACGAAACAGTTTAGACCATGAGACCCTGGCCATTCTGTGTGCACTGCCCAGAACCCCTCTCTGGAATTAACAAGAGGAATGATGAGGTTTTGGATGGGATGCCAATAAAGTAATGGCTGGTGTCGATTACATGAAATAAGTACATTATTAACAGCTGCCAGAAACAGGGAGACCACATATGCACATGAGAAACACCAACTCCACAAGAGGCTAGAGTCTGACCGCCTGGAGGAGAGCTATGGACCACACTCTGTGAACAGTGCTTTAGAATGACTAAAAAATGGATTTTTAAAAATCTTGTGGAGATGTGTCTGGTCTATTGTTTGAGCCCTTTCCAAGAAAAAAAAAATGATGGTGTATAATTACTTTTTGCATGCTAATTCAGCTGTTTTATTCCCCACCCCCCCTGCCTTGGTCTTGCTTCTTAAAAGTGGTACTCATAATGCTCTGGGTTATACCTACCCAATTATATTGGAGAATGGTGCTTTCAGCATACTCTGGCTCTTTCTGTCTTATTCTGCCCACCTGATTAGCTCACCTAATTACACAATAAGTCACTAATTCTATGACACATCTTCCCGAGCTAGTCAATTGATGCTTTTATTTCACTCAGGGAAAAGTTATCAAAGGAGACAAGGCACTGTAAATGCAACAGATATTTGATGCTAGTGGTAAGCTTATATTGTTGCCGTAGCAACCTTGTCATTACGGATGTTTCAGCTTTTCCAATTAACCTCTATTTCAGAGGCTTATAAATTCTTGGTAAAAACTCCTGCAGGCTAAAATTTGGTATATGTGATCTCAGCCATGCCATGTGTCAATGAATAGATACATACATAGCATCCATTTTCTCAAAGAAAATCTGGTAAGTTTCTAAATGAATTATCTCATTTTTCGCAGGGTACAAAATCATTAAATGTTAGTGTTAAATTGATTATTTTAACTTGATCTGTGGCAATGCAAGTAAGCATTTGTAAGATTTAGTGTTTGCTGTTGCTTTTTTTTTTTCTTTTACCTCACTGGATGGCATGGTCACAATGATTAATCTCAAATATCACCAAGAGAGACTGGACTGATTCAAAATCAGTTGTACATTCACATAAATAGAGGCAGTTAGAAGTGGATACTGTGTGACTGTAGCATTGATATTTCACTTTTATCAGAGTATAGGGGAAATAAAAAGAAATCTCACTGGTTGTGCAGGTAGAGGTCAGGGGTCACGGAAAAGGCAGGGGCTAAGAGCTGAATCCACCATCACCCTTTTTTTCTCTCACGCAAAATGGGACCACATTTCCCATGATCCTAAGGAAAAACCCTGCATTCTCCCGAGAATTAGAAACTAATTCTGTCCTCCTACTTACTGCACAGTTTTAGACTTAGGATAACACCAGAGTCAAGGTTTAGTTTTGTTTTGCTCATGAGATTTGGTTTTGTTTTCTTTAAGGCAATTTCTTAATAATAATTTTTTTTTCATTCCTTCTTTTTCTTTTTCTTTTTAAAAAATTTAAACTCATAGAAGAGTTGGTAGAATAATGGAATAAATATCCATCTACCTCCTACATTGGCCAATTGTAAGCATTTGAGAGTTATTAACATTACTAGGGGCCCGGTGCACAAAAATTTGTGCACTCGGGGGGTGGGGGTCCCTCAGCCTGGCCTGTGCCCTCTTGCAGTCTGGGACACCTCGGGGGAGATGGCCACCTGCTGGCATGCCTGGCCAGCCTGGGTGAGGGGCTGAGGGCCATTTTCAGGCTGCTCACAGCCCCTTCAGGATTCGTGCACTGGGGGGTTGGGAGGGTTGGTGAGTGCAGGCCTGGACGTTTCCCACCGGAGGGCCCATGATCGCACATGCCTGGTGGGCCCCCACCGCTGAGGAGACACACCTGGCGCAGAGCTGGATGGCGAGCCAGGGGCAGACGCTGGTGCAGGATCCCTCGGTGGGGCCCTGCTGCTGAGCAAACACACCTGGGGTGGAGCTGGGCAGTGAACTGGCTTTGGATTCTCCGCACTGTGCAGCAGACGCTCTCATACACCCTGTGGAGGCCTCTGGGGGGTGGATGAAGGTAGCAGACCCAGGACAGGTGTTCCTGGACACCCTGTGGAGGCCCCCGGGGCAGAGCCAGGCAGCTGACCCAGGACAGCTGCTCCTGGATGCCCCAAGGAAGCCCCTGGGGGGCAAAGCCAGGCAGCAGACCCAGGATGGCTGCTCCTGCAAGCCCCATGGAGGACCTGCTCTCCCACATGCCTGGTGGAGGCCCTTGGGGGACAGAGCCAGGCAGTGGACCCAGGACAGCTGCTCCTGGATGCCCCGAGGAGGCCCCAGGCTGGGCCTCCCCCTCAACTGAGCTGACATACCTGGCACAGCTGTGCTGGCTGAGGAGGCTCCCAGTGCAGAGCCGCCCTGCCAGCCTCCATTTTGGCTGGGTTAATTTGCATACAGCTGCTCTGATTGGCTGGTGGGCATGGCCGTGAGCAGAGGCTCAGCCAGCCTAGGCAGGCAGTTGCAACAAAAGCCTCTGGTTTGCTCTAGCTCCATGGCTGCTGGCCTCCATGTTGGCTGGGCTAATTTGCATACAGCTGCTCTGGTTGGCTGGAAGACATGGCTTGGATGGTGGGCGTGGCTTAGGTGTCTTGGATAATGGTCAATTTGCATATTACTCTTTTATTATATTAGATTGTACTTCAGGCCTAAGTATTTCAGTAAGTATCTAAGAATAAGGACAACCTCCTATCTAAACACACACAAAAAAAACAACGCAATGATCACACCCAATATATTTAGCATTACTGCAATTATCTAAAAGAATTTTTATGCAAATGTCCTCAGTTGCCCTACTTATATCCTTTTCAGCATTGTTTTCCATCTAAAATCCAATCAAAGATCATGAATTACATTTAGTTGTCCTGAATATATGTTCTCCTTGAATTCCCAATATTTCTCCATTCAGTTTTGTCTTTCATAACATTGAATTTTTGAAGAGTTTATGTTAATTGTATTAGAGTGCAAAACATTTCTCAGTGGTTTCCTTTTATTTAGATTAAATACAGTTGTATTTGTGTACTGTTTTCTCCATGCCATACAATGCTCCCAACATCTAGCTACATGAAGTCTTACATGATTTTTGTTTTGTGTCAATGGGACAGCGATGAACGTACTATGTCAAAGAGAATGGGCACAAATAACGGTTGATGGATTGTTTTAAAGGCTATAATAAGACATTTTTCACATACTCACCAATAATATAGGGTTAGTTGTCTTAATTTTTTTACTTTACTTTTCCAGGTGTAAAATGATGATATCTCATTAACACTTACTGCCTTTTTGGACTAATGTCTTTGGGCAGCTTTATATGTTTATCAGGCATTTTGATTTGCTTATTTGAATTACCTTTGACATCATAAGTTTTGACATCATTTGAATTACCTTTTAAAAGAATTTTTATCCCTATCTAGTGAGTTTATAAATGACCTTTGAATATTACAGGTACTGTCTGTCCTCTGTATATCATTTATATGATTTTTAAATGAATATTTTCCCATTGATTTTATTTTTTGAATAATTTTCCTTACAAAGATCTTTAAAATATTTTATATAGTCAAATATGTCTTCCTTTTGTTTTTCAGCTTCTAAAGTTCCCATCTGTTTTAAGAAGCATATAACTCTCCCTTCTCCTTGGATTTTATATGTAATATAGATTATTTTGCAGAATGCTTATTATTTTATATTTTTAAGAGTTTTATGTCTGTTTATAGGACTACTGAAATACATTTCTGGCTATTAGAATTCCATAAGATATCTGTTGATAATGTTCTTTCTTATAACTGGCAAATTTGCACCTGAGTAGTCTGATGTTAGTCTAATATTTTTGCCTTTGTCAGAAATATCCTTTCTCTCCAGAAGCATGTGCCAGGTTTTCATGGTACATATTTTTAAGAATAAAAAAATTGCCTATATAAGTCTATTTAGGTTTCTTTTCTAATCACTCCTTTCTGGAACACATTGAGCCCTTTCAATTTAAAATTTCAAGTCTTTAACCATCTTAGATAATTTCTTCAATGATTTGTTTAATTATGGCCCCATTATGCATTTGTTCCTTTTTAATTCATCTTTTTAGAATTTTTAGTAATGTCATATGAGGTTTGCTGGATCTATCCTGCAACTCTCATATCCTGCTTCACTTCATTCCTTTTATTTGTCATTTTGTTAAATATTTTTTTCTTTGAACTTTCAAATTAAAATCTATTCTATTTGCTTTTCCAATCTACAAATTCACAGTTCAAAGATATCTATACTCTTTTTATACAAATTATTCAGATTGGAAATCATGGTTTTATGTTCAGCAATGCTATGTATGTGCATGTATCTGTGCATATGTACTCTTGAATGCAACATTTGCATTTTCTAAGGTGTTTTTATTCTTTTTTCTTCACCACTTCATACCTGTCTCCCCTGGAAAATTTGGAATCAATATGCATTGTGGTTTAATGGCCCTCATATTATGTCAGGTTGCTGAGAACCTAGAGATATGTATATGGTTATTTTTCTTTCTAGGTTGATTAGTAATTGATCTGGTTGTTATAAGATCTGAATTAGCAACACTCCCAAAGGTAAGAGAAAAGAATTTGGGTGTTTTTTGTTGTTGTTGTTGTTTTTTTGTGTGTGTGTGTTTATTTGTTTGTTTGTTTTTTAGAGAGATTGGAAGGGAAGGGGATAGAGAGTAAGAAACATCGATGAGAGAGGAATATCATCATCAATCAGCTGCCTCCTACATGTCCCCCACTGGGCATCAAGCCTGCAATCCAGGCATGTGCCCTTATGGAGAATGCACCTGGTGACATCCTTAATCCTGGATAGAAGCTCAACTGCTGAGCCACACTGGAGAAGCCAATTTGAACTTTTGAGAGACCAATACTCCTCTGAGGACCAAGTTATTACAAATACGTACTGCTTTATAACTTTCTTTGTAGAGCTATCTGATTTGGATCTACATGTTCTTACCAACCCCAAAAGAATAAAGCCCCACATGAATCCTGTGTGTTGGAATTACAGTAGATTGCAGGAAAAGCAAATAGACTGGGATCAATAGAGAGGATGAAGCAAGGCTGCCATATGCAGGTCGCCACCAGCTGAGTCCTTTCTAGCTGCTTTGGCTACAGTGATTTTCATTTTTAATTGTACTAATGTTTACCTTAAACTTTTACAAACACCTGCTTAAATTTACATTAAATGTAACATTAAAATAAGTCTTAAATATCCCACTTTTTGCAAATGCAAAGTTTTTGAAATGTTTCCAACCATTCCCCAACATACATAACTTCCCAGTACTTGTTTCTCATTTGAAATTATAAATTCTATTACTTTAACTTGTTTTTCAAATTTCAATGATACACTGTTATCAAGCTTTAATCAGATTCAAAATAATATTAAAATTTCTCTCAATCTAGTTAACAGTTTTATGACTCAACCTGCCAGTTAACTTCAGCCACAAACTCATTATAATTTGATTTATGTTTCATTATTTCAGAATAGCTCTTCTGGCAATGAAACAGTTTTTCCTAAAAATAACATAGTGGGGAGGGGAGGGGCACAGGAGGAAACTCTAGTTCATCAAGGAACCACTTTCTCTCATCTTCATAAATGGTTAGAAATGGGTCAAAATATTTTTTTTTCTGAATGCTACAGCTGTTCCACTTCATTTATCCTTTTATTTTTTTCCCTTATTTGATCACTCCTTGTGGGTCCTAAATTTTTTTCTTAAATTCTACCCAAAATTTTTTTTGGCCAAGTTCATACAATCTTCCTGGAAATAATCTCGTTTATCATCACAAGGCAATCCTTTCTAAGGACTTTTTTTTTGTCTGCTGGTTTTGTATTTCTTTGTTTCAAAGTTCTAGATTAATTTTTTAACATGACATTTAGTCATGTCCAAGAATATATGGATGAAGCATTGAAATCTGAAGCCTGACAATGTCTACTTTATCATCTGCTTAAAACATCGATGTGATGGCTGAAGTTCCATGTTGGTTCATGAAGTAATCTTGGGATTTGTTTTAGGCCAGTGGAACACTGAGATCTAAGGAACCTCAGTCTCCAAGGATGTGGTAGAAAGAAGTCACCCTTCCAGCTGAGAACTGCTTATTTCTAAAGTTTATGTAAGTAGAAAGAAATTTCTTTAAGCCACTGTCATTTTTACTCCTTTTAAATGTCTCTATAGTCATTATAGAGCTAGGCTGCTGAAATTTACGTGACAGTTAGCATTTGTTAACTCATCTTGTGGTCTGTAGGCAAATTACTTACGGTCTCTGTGCCTCAGTTTATTCATCCATAAAAGAGAGATGTTAATAGTATCTATTTCAATTTGTTAGGATTACATAAATGACTGAGTTAAGTTGCAGGTATATTGTGATAACTGTATAAGTGTGCATATATATATATATATATATATATATATATATATATCTCCTATCTAATAAAAGAGTAATATGCAAATTAGGCATCACTCTGTGACAAAGATGGCTGCCCCATTGCCACAAGATGGCGGTGCCCACAGCCACAATATGGCCCCCCCAATAGCCACAAGATGGTGGCGCCCAGTCTGGCTCAGGGCTGCCACTGAAGTGGTCAGGCCTGTTAACCAAGCAGGTGGCAGGGGAGGTGGGGATCCTGAGGGGCAGAACAGGTGATCAGAGGGGGCTGGGGGTCCCCTGCCCAGGACAGAGGCCTTCGCCAGAGGCCTCAGGCATGGGCAAGGGTGGAGTCGGTGATTGGAGGGGTATGAGAGTGCCCTACCCAGGCATAAGGCCTGGGCCAGGGGCCTCAGGTCTAGGCAAGGGTAAGGCTGGAGATTGCAGGGACCTGGGCTCCACAGAGCCAGCAATCAGAGGGGCAGGGGCAGAGCCTGCAATTACAGGGGTCTGGTCACTGGTGGAGCCAGCAAAGCAGGGGTCTGGGCATCCCATGCCCAGGCCTACAGCCTTGGCCAGACGTTACAGGCCTGGGCAGGTGTGGAGCTAGGATTGGAGGGGCAGGGGTGGAGCTGCTGATCAGAGTGAACTACAGAGCAAACACCTTTTCTTACTGCTCATTGGCTAAGCTCCCTGTATGCCACTGGCAATATTCTTAGTAACTTGGTTAATAAGAATCCAAAAAGGAAATCTAGGGTTTTTCCACCACACTCCTGGAGAAAAAAAAAATGCAGGTTCACTGCTGGAGGGCTAAGAAATGTCATATCCTGCCCTAGCCAGTTTGGCTCAATACATAATGCCTCAGCCTGCTGATGGCAGGGTCTGGGTTCAATTCTGACCAAGGGCATGTACCTAGGTTGCAGGCTCCTCCCTGGCTGGGACCCAGATCAGGGCATATGCAGGAGGCAATCAATCAAAGTGTTCCTCTCACTTTGATGTTTCTCTCTGTTTTTCCCTTCTCTTCCACATTCTCTAAAAAATCAATGGAAACGTATCTTCAGATGAGGGTAAAAAATAAAAAAAAGAAAGAAATGTCATATCCTGTGAAAGACACATCTTGAAAATGCCTAAAGAAAGTTGTCATTTTTTCATGGTGAAAGGACTGTAGTCTGTGTTAATGAAAACACCTTGGTGGCTGCGGTGACTGGCAGTGGCTGCAGCAGCGGGATGATGGGGCTGGTGGCTTCCCCTGATTAGCCTGGTCATCTCCCACAAAGGGAGGGCAGACTGCAACTTAGGCCTGCTCCCCAAGGGGAGTGGGGAGCGGGCCTAAGCTATCAGCAAGACATTCCCTGAGGGCTCCCAATATGTGAGAGGGGGCAGGCTGGGCTGAGGAACCTCCCCCCCCCCACAAGTGCATGAATTTCTTGCACCAAGCCCCTAGTGTCAAAATAAAAATCTTTTGCTCAGCAAAAGAAACCATCAACAAAACAACAAGAAAGCTTACTCCATGAGAGAACATATTTGCCAATGTTATCACCGATAAGGGTTTAATCTCCAAAATTTATAGGGAACTCATACAACTTAACAAAAGGAAGATAAACAATCCAATCAAAAAATGAGCAAAAGACCTAAGTAGACACTTTTCAAAAGAGGACATACAGAATGCCAGGAAACATATGAAAACATGCTCAAAGTTACTAATCATCTGAGTGATGCAAATCAAAACAGCAATGATGTACCACCTTGTATCTGTCAGAATGGCTATCATCAATAAATCAACAAACGACAAGTGCTAAAGGGGATGAGGAGGAAATGGAACACTCTTTCACTGCTGGTGGGAATGCAGACTGGTGCAGCCACTGTGGAAAACAGTATGTCATTTACTCAAAAAATTAAAAATGGAACTTCCATTTGACCCAGTAATTCCAATTCTAGGAATGTACCCTAAGAAATCAGAAACACCAGCCAGAAAGGATAGCTACACCCCTATGGTCATAGCAGCATAATTTAAAATAGCTAAGATTTGGAAACAGCCTAAATGCCCATCATTACATGAGTGGATTAGAAAACAATGGTATATCTACACAAAGGAATACCATACTGCTGTAAAAAATAAGGAATTCTTACCATTTGCAACAGCATTGATGCAACTGGAGAGCATTATGCTAAGGGAAATAAGCCAGTCAGAGAAAGATAAATATCACATGATCTCATTCATATGTGGGATATGATGAACAACATAAACTGATGAACAAAATATATCTAGAGACAGAGAAGCATCAAACAGACTGTCAAACTACAGCTGGAAGATAGGGGAGCGCTGAGAGGGGGTAAGAGATCAACTGAAGCACTTGTATGCCTGCATATAAGGTTAACCAATGGACACAGACACTGGGGGGTGAGGGCATTTGCTAGAGGATAGGGGAGGCCTGGGGGAAGTCAATGGGGGAAAAAGAAGACATATGTGTTACTATTTATAATACTTTAAACAATAAAAATAAAAGACATTGTCTATAATAATAAAAGTATAATATGCTAATTAGACCAGACATTCTTCTGGATGTCCTTTTGGACAACCCAAAGCCAAGAGGGTGGAGGCCAAGGTAGCCATCAGGGCTGCGGGGGCTAATCCCCTTGCATGAATTTCATGCATTGGGCCTCTAGTCTTCTTATAAGCACTTATCTATTTTGCATTTTTGTATGATATTGAGTTATCCTCATCATAACTCAAGATTATTTCCTTTGACAGCAGGCACATTACTTCTTATAATTCCCACATCTTCCTTCCCCAATTTTGGGGAAGAGTTGACCACATCCAAGCTTAGCATAACCTAATCTTTAGTCTTATAGTTTTAGCTATATCTTGCCTCAAATTGGCAATAGCTTTTAAGTATTTTAACTAGTTTAAGTACAAACAGCACTGTCATTTAATATCTATAGGCTTTCTAAAAATAATCCTTAACAAACTGGATGTCCATAGATATTAAGATAAAATATAATTTACTTTGCAACTTGAGAGTGAGATGGGAGACTGAAAGATTTTCTTAATTAAATCACATACTGTTAAATAGGTTTGATGCTCTGGCTGGTCCATCTATCTTAGAGAAACTCTCTCCTAATTATGCAAATCTGATTTTAATGTTTTGAGGTTCTATGACTTTTTATTTTGGTTTGTTTTCTAGCCTTATTCTAACAATTATTGTGTTTTGAGCTGATTTGAACCATTGATCCAGTAGTTGGACAGTTATGGCAAAACAATTCCTGGCTCAGACATGAAGTAATACTTTAATCTGGGGCACAACTGAATGCTAAATTTTAAAGACAAAAGCCTCAGACTATATAATACTCACAAATGTATTAAAAGATTGATCTACATGTGTTAATCCTAGGCTGATGTCATAATTAAAGACTTAACCACCAAACTGGCAAACATGGGTTTGATTCTTAAATCCCATATCTCAAAGGACATCAAAGTGACTTTAGAACCCAAAGTTTGTATAATTTTCAGGTAATATAAAAGGAAAGCTTACCACCCGTGAAAGGTAATTGTATGTGTCCCCAGGAATGGCCGCAGGGTGCTCAGATTTCACATTATTTCTGCACGTGTTGTGAGGGTGTCTCTGAATGAAATTAACACTTGAATTCATAAACTCAGGAGAGAAGGTTTTCTTTCCCAGAGTGGAAGGGTATCATTTACTTAATTAAGGGCCTGAAAGGAACAATAAAATGGAAGGAATAAACTGTGGCCCTTCCTACCTGATTGCTTGAGTTGGGACATTGTATGTCTCCTATCCTTGACACTCCTGGTTTTCATGCCTTTGCACATACAATGTTTTACACCACCTGCTCTCCTAGGTCTCTGGCAGTGGCAGACCATGGTGCTTCTCAACCTCCTTAATTATACCAGTCAATTCCTTATGATATATTTATGTATGTAATATGTTATATGTACTATATTTATATATAATACAGTATATAATATATCTGTATATAGAAAGGCTAATATACAAAGTGTCCCTTCAGGCGTTAGACCAGGAGACCAGGAGTTCGATTGCTCTCTATGATGTGCGCTGACCACTAGGAGGCAGTGAGGAACAAAGGAAGGCCTGGGCTGGCAGTCAGAGAGCCCTGATCTTTCCTGATCAGGCCTAGGGACCCTACCCATGCATGGATTTCTGCACCAGGCCTCTAGTGTGCTAGTGTGTGTGTGTGTGTGTGTGTGTGTATTTGGAGAGAGAGATAGATCTTAATATCTTTATAAAGATATCTTTAAAAAAATACACACCACAGAAATGTTAAAAAAAAAAGGATTATAGGCAAACATTGAATAATGAGAATATTATTAAAAGAGGTACACAATAGGAAAGACAAAAAATTAGTTTTACATACTGTTTAGACATTATTATAAACCAAAGAACTAAAAGCTTTCCTAACTTAAACAAGAAAGGCCGAACACTCTTTGGTCTTCCTTACGTTCACTTGAAATTATGCTAGGTATTCAAGATGAGAAGTATTATTTGACAGTTCATAGTACCTTGCTTTATTTAAGTGCAGACAAAACTAAAATATGCTATCAGGATGTTTAAAGGCAATGTTAGTCAATATAAACTGCAATTATCACCATAAATTTTTTGAATTTCTAAAATAAGTTGATCTTTATACACATCTATAGATTTTTATTACTTTTGAAACCTCTCTTCACAGCTCTTTTGGTAGCAAAATAGTACTCCCCCTTTTTTTTCCAGCATAGTCTTCCTTAAGTTCCTGGATATTTGCAATTAGTACTTCAAAATCCTGCCATAGATATATAGATGGATAGATGGATGATAGATGATGATAGATAGATGATGATGATAGATAGATAGATAGATAGATAGATAGATAGATAGATAGATAATAGAAGATAGATAGATAGATATAGATATAGATATAGATATAGATATAGATATAGATATAGATATAGATATAGATATAGATAGATAGTATATAGATATATACTAGAGGCCCGGTAAACAAAATTTGTGCATGATGGGGAGGAGGCTCCTTCAGCCTGGCCTTCACCCTCTCCAATCTGGGGCCCCTTGGGGGATGTCCGACTGCCTCTCGCAATCCAGGAGTGCTGGCTCCTAACCACTTTCCTACCTGCCTGATCACCCCTAACCCCTTTGCCTGCCTGTCTGGGTTTTGTTTCATTTTGTTTCTTTGAAGAATCATGGCTAACACATCTGCCTGAAAAATTTTACAACTAGGTAAATAAAGTATTTTTAACAGCAAAAGTGATTTATACACAGTCAGTCTTTTGATTTCCAAAATTGCTGGTTTTATGCTTTGGCATATAAGGCAATAGCCATGCAACTCCTGAGCACTACCTGCCACTAATATTTTTTATAGACTAGATCTCGAACTCTCATTAAGAACAATTATAGATCATAGCTGGGATGCTAGCATTCTAGAAGTTTAAATATTTTAAAGAAGAATTTTAAAACATAATCTGAGTTAATAACAATTATCTCCTAACTAATATACAATTACATTAATACACAAAAATAACAACACTTTCAGATACTCTTGAGTGTGAAAGTCCATGTGATATTCCTAAAAGAGCCCTACCAAGTTCTAATTTCCTAGATTAAAGTCTCAGTTCTGCCAATTTAATTACCAACTAATCTCAAGGAAGTTGTTTAATCTCTCAGAATATCAGCTTTCTTGTTTGGAAAATGAAGTTAAGATTGCTTTACTGTATTATACTAATATACAGCAGTAGTATGGAAGTAATTTTAACTTTACTCTTTGCTACATTTTAAATCAATTTCTGTGTTGTTTCTATATGTAGTCCTCTTTTCTACAAAGAGTAACTTGTTTACTTCTAAAAGACCAGAGGCCTGGTGCACAAAAATTTGTGCACTTGGGAGGGTCCCTCAGCACGGCCTGTGCCCTCTAGCAGTTTGGGACCCCTAGGGGATGTCCACCTGCTGGCTTAGGCCTGCTCCTGATCCCCCAGGGAGTGAGCCTAAGCTGGCAATCAGACATCCCTCTTGGCAGCCCAGGAGCCATTGGGGGATGTCCATTTACCAGTGGGGAGCAGGTCTAACCTGCAGTTGGACATCCTTAGTGCTGCTGAGAGGCAGGAGAGGCTCCTGCCACCACTCTGTGCTGGCATCTGGCAGCCTGGCTTGTGGCTGAGCAGAGCTCCTCTTGTGGGAGCACACTGACCACCAGGGGGCAGATCCTGCATTGAGCATCTGCCCCCTGGTGGTCAGTGTGTGTCATAGTGACCAGTCATTCCCAGCAATTCTGCTGTTAGGGTCAATTTGCATATTACCCTTTTATTATATAGAATAGAGGCTGAGTGCATGGGTGGGGGCCTGCTGGTTTGCCCTGAAGGGTACCCCAGATCAGGGTGGGGGTCCTGCTGGGATTCCTGACCACCTAGATGAGGGGTTGATGGCTGTTTTCAGGCTGGCCAAGCCCTGCAGCTAGGACCCTCACCCCATGTGGGTGTGGCCAGCCTGGTTGAGTGGCTGAGGGCTGTTTTCAGGCTGACCACAACCCCTTCAAGGTAGGGGTCCCCACTGGAGTGCATGGCCAGCCGAGGTGAGGGGCTGATGGCCTTTTTCAGACTGGCTACGTCCCCCGGTGACCAAATTGAAACTTTGTAGCCTTGAGAGGAGGCAAGGTCTGGCTGGAAGCAGGTATCTGGGATTTATTTATCTTTTATAATTAAAACTTTTTAGCCTTGAGCGGAGCCCAGGGCTGGCCAGGGCAGGCAGGAAGCTTGGTTTCCTCCATTGCCAGGGGCAACCCAAGCCTCCTGCTTCAGTTCCATGGCTGCTGCCATCTTAGTTGGGTTAATGTGCACACTCACTCCTGATTGGCTGGTGGGTGTAGCGGAGTGGCAGAGTGATGGAGTGATGGTTAATTTGCATGTTTCTCTTTTATTACTGTAGGTAGCAGCTTTCTCCCTTAAAGTTGTAGAATCAACACATCTAACAAGATTGTCTTATTCAGCAAAACAGAATGGAAGTTTTATAAATTGTGTAGCTTATTTTATCAATCAATGTTTACTATCAAACACAAAAATAATCTCTAACTTGCTGTGTTATTTAGTGATTTATTTTAAATACTAGAGGCCCAATGCACAAAAATTTGTGCACTCAGGGGGTTCCTCAGCCCAGCCTGTGCCCTCTAGCAGTCTGGAACCCCTGAGGGGATATCTGCCTGATGGCTTAGGCCTGCTCCCCAGGGGATTGCACCTAAGCTGGTAGTCAGACATCCCTCTGAACACTAGTGACACTTATTTTATTAAAACACTAGAGGCCCATTGCATGAAGAGATTCATGCAATAGGCCTTCCCTTTCCCTGGCTGCCTGCACTGGTTTTCCTCTGGCACCCGGGATCCAGACCTTCACTTCAGCCGCAGTGGAGAAGCCAAGGCACTTCGGCTTTTGGTCTTTGCTCTGCCGGAGCCTTCAGTCTTTGCTCTACCTCTGCTTCACCCTGGCCGGTCCATGCCTGCATATGTAAATTAACTGGCATCTTTGTTTGGTTAATTTGCATACATCCAATTGGCTGGTGGGTGTAACGGAGTGACACCAATTTGCATGTTTCTCTTTTATAGGTGTAGACTAGGTTTTTAATTGCTCTTGATGCCAGTTATGGGTTCTATTTAACTAAGACATTATTCTGAAACATAAATATGACAATTCACTGACTCCCAACTACCTTCAAGATTATATAGACCTACGAATGAGATTTAAACTTCTTTGTACTCCTGATTTTCTCTTCAGCTTTCTTTATAGCATCTCTCCCTCTCTCCTTTCCTTCACAGTCTGCCCAGTGATACTAAATACTATTCAGTTTCTGTACTATAATGTGATCTTTTTTCTTCTGGAAAATATCTCATGCCTATCTCGCTCCTTGAGCTGGGTAACACCTATGTCTCAAGGATGATTTCCTTTAGATTTGACCTCCTGGGGAAGATTTCTTGAGTTTCCTACGTTGCTTTGTTGCTCATTTTCATGTGCCAGGTGAAAACCTGCTGCAAGGTGCTTGTTTATCCTCTGCCTATGCACAGAATGACAAGCTCTGTGTAATATCACATATTCTGTCTCTAGCTCCTATAGCTACCACTTGCCTTGCGAATTCTCTCATAACCTTATAACCCTGCCCTATATCCTGGAAACTGATCCATATGGACTATATCAATGGGCTTTCTTGTATGGCTTTCTGCTGGCTTCTGCTGAGGGCATACCCTGCCATATAATTAGAAGAAGAGTGAGGATGGAGTTTTGAGGCTTGATTCCCTCTTGTGGGTTACCTTGGCTCATTGCTTCCCTCCAATAATAACCAAATCTTATCTAGGCTCTTTCTAGGATCTGGCAATCATTCCTGTCCATTTCTTCTTCAGATATAGAGATGATAAACAATAAATATTTGCTTATCGAGTTTAAATTTAAGTGTGAAATACTTCACATACAACCCCCCACCCCTGTGGATATGTTTTTTAGAATAAAGAAAACAAATGAGTTTTCTCATACCTGGCCTCATTAATTGGTCATTATATAGAGCATCATTTCCCTTTCCACTTTTGGTGTTTAGATGTCATATAGATTAGCATTTTGTATTTTAGTAATTGCTTATTTAACATATAGTAGAAAAACTATTGGTATCATAGAAGAATATATATTTTCCTTATTGAAGACAATTAAGTGTTGATTGAAAGAAAAACACTAAGTAAATAACTTTTACTTAGTATTGGGAAAATAGATATGACAAAATTATTGTATGTGTAACTGTCTGGAATTTGGGAAATACTGACTGGCATAAGAATTCTGACACTATGTGTAACTCATGCAGAAAAGGTTGTGATCAATTGATGGTCTGTCACAGGTACCAGATAGGCAAAAAAATACATGTTCTAAGTGTGCATAGTGCCTGGAGTCTTGTTCTTCTTTTACCTGAGTAATCGGGGGAAGATAATTTTTAGTTCTAATATATTGCCTCATCTGTTCTACCCAGGCTGGATATCTTGTTCCTGCTGCTAGGTACAAGAGTGGAAGAATATACATTTTACTTTTGACAGAAATCTGTCTGTTCCTATTACTGCAGAAGTTGACTTGAAGTTCATTCAACTGCCCCAACTGGCCCAAAGATTCTCTGAAATTATTAGATCCCAGAAGATTAACAAAGATCATGAGTGAATATTGGTGTTGTCACTATAGTTGTGTGCACAGAAACGGTATTACTTCTATCTTGAGAGCTGATTACAACCGAAGGCATTATCTATATACATGAAAGCCCAGTGACCAAATAGCAGAACGATTAGAATGACCTGTTGAACAGTCTCTATGACATGCACTGTCCACCAGGGGGCAGATGCTCAATGCAGGAGCTGCCCCCTGGTGGTCAGTGCACTCCCACAGCTAAGGTGACCAAGATGAGAGGCTCTCCCACACCTGCAGATCCCCACAGGCTACACCTACCACAAGTACACAAATCCATGCACTGGGCTTCTAGTTGTTCATAATTTTGACATTGGTTAAAATCTATATAGATTGTTAGTCATGGTTATAGGATTATGGGATGGAGATACTTTGGGGCAACTAAATTTTTTATAGGAAGTGAATAATTAAAACTTATTTCCATGGCTATTCTCCTGGGTGGTGACTGGGTTTATGACTGTAGGCGCACCATACTGGGATTGAAACATTAAGTAGGTTTAATTCTGCAGAGACAAGTATTGTATTTACTTATTTATGTATAATTTATACTCCACCTGCCTCCAAAACATATGTTACACCAAAGAAAAAATAATAATGTACATTTGATTGGCTTTGGTCGCATGATAATGAGCTGTATTAATTAATTATACTTAGTATTTTCATCCTATTTAGTTTGTCTATGATCACCCAAGGACTACCACAGCTTAATGGATCCTAGAATAGCACCAGACAAATAGAATCACAGAGTAAAATGGTCAAATTTAAACAAACAAACAAACTTGGAGACCTGATTGGCCCAATTAGCATATCTGCACTGATTCAGTTCACTCAATAATTCCAAGTGTCCTGTTTGCATGTGGTAAAAAGTATCAGTAGACAAATACCTTAAGAACTCAAAGGATTAAAAAGGCTTTTTAGGAGTAAGGAGAACCTCGTATGTATCCAAAGCATCAGAAGCAGCCCTCATCAAACGCTTGTCTGGTTTCTTACTGTGGTCTAACCCATTTAGTAGGATAAGATCAGGCACAGCGATTCCCATTTTAAAAGACTTGGCGCTTGGTTTCTTAATTCTCATTACTCTATGTAGAAATCCATTTCTCTCTTTGCTGTCTCTTCAGGAAATCTTTGTTTAATAATGCTCAGTAAATTAGGCCTCCATAGGCTTGGCTTTATCCTACCCTGCCAGTGTCTTTTCCTTTTTGTACTTCTGTAAAATATCTGCTTAGAGTCTCTGATTTGAAATGTTAATTAAGGTGGGCCTGGCCTCAGGTTACAGTGTACATCCCTTTTTACATGCAAAGGGGATATGCTAAGTAGGTTACTTGGGATCTGGGGGCCAAAAGGGAGGCTTCAGAAGACAACAAAATCCTCCAGGAAGCAGGCACTTCTCAGCAACTCAGGAAGCAATCGGTAAGAGTGTTGGCTGAAATGAGTTAACTAGCACTCAGAAGGGTCTTGGGTTAAATTTGACCACTGTTTTCCTTTTGTAATCTCTTAAGGTTGAGTTTGTATCCAGTTAACATAGATATAATATAATTTAATTAGATATTTCAAAAAGACAGATATGTGAGTAATCCTCTGTACTGATTTCAAACAGGTAAATAACATTCAGTGTTTTTGAATTCAAGATGACAATCTCAAGATTGTTAAGGTTTCTGCAAGGGATAGTTATTTCAAATCTGGGCTACCTTAAACATCCAGAGATGATGAGATAGCGTCTGTGTGTCTGCGAGCTTTATAATTGTGAGTGCTAGGCATGAATGGATTTGGGTGAAAATAGTGTATATTGGAGTGTGAATACATTTTATGCACCGCTCTTCTAGCTAGCAAGAGTTAGAAAGACAAAATCTACATTTGAAAGCAAGGACACCCTAGATCTTAACTTTAAATCTTATAAGATGCAGCACAAAGAAATAAATTAATATTCTTGTGTAAAAAGTACCCTAAATTAGCCTCCAGAGACATGAATAGCAAAGTTAGTGTAAAAGTTATACCTTTAATTACTGTGGTGGAACCTTTGAGATTTTAAGAAATTTGTTTGTATGAATCACTTTCATAGTTATTGTGAAAAGGATTTTCAAAGTCTTTTGATTATAGTGTAGATGAGAAGTGCTAGTTTCATTATTCTTATACTTTGAGAGGTGATGTTTAAAGTTTTCCCTTCTATTAGCATGAGCAGATTTCATCTGTTGAGCTATAGAGGACAATCATTCTAGCACACATAAAAAGAAAGTATTTAGGTATTTAGTAAGAAACATTTTCTCTTAGAGATCAATCTTAACTCTCTCTCTCTCTCTCTCTCTCTCTCTCTCTCTCTCTCTCTCTCTCTCTCTCTCCTTTTCTTCCCAATAAAACAGTCTGTCTTCCTTGCTTTATAGCAGGAGAGTTCATTGTTTGTGCACTATATACCCTCCAATAGCCATAGATGCCATTCTGGTTTTGAATATAGCAGTCAATCATGTATTTCAGGCTTTCTCCTTAGCTCTTGAAGGTTGACTAGCGATCCCCTTCATGTGAAAGACATGGATAAAACATTTTAATGAGTTGAACAGTTAGTATTTTGGGCAAATGTCTATACAAAAAGAAAATGTAAAATACCCAGTGACAGAAGAGAGCTTGTGTTTTTCACTACTCCCCTCCCCAACCTTATTGAGAATAACTTTGGCAATAAGTAAATAAATAAACAGGCAAACTGTGGGAGTGGGGTGGGTATGGGGGGAAAGGGTTAGGTTCATAACAATGGCAGTAGACACATTGTACTGGTCTGCTCAAAACGCTGTTCTAAAAAATCTACTTAGTTTAAATAAAAAATTTCAGCCCACAACCAGGAAAAAAAAGCCCTATTTTGAAATGTATTAAATACTTCTTTTTAAAGGAGACAAAGAAGGGCAATTAAGAAAAGAGGTTTTTTGACATCTAAAGAAATGCAACCTACTTTCTGACTGTAATTTATAATTGTTTTCTTTGAAAGTCTTACAGAAAGACTTCTTCCTTGCTGTATTACTTCATTAATAGTATGTTTGACTTAGCTAGCACGAGTCTTTGCTTTATTTCTGGCTACTGCTGCAGATGCGATATAGTATTTTCCACCAAATCAGAGGGAATAAAGTTTAGCACAGTCTAATTAGCTTGTGACTATCTGGAGCTTTGTCTTACTATTCTCCAAAACCAAAGAATAGCAGATTTAAATAAACAGGTAAAAATCTCACTTAAAAATAGTATGTAAACACTGCTTTGTAAAATGCTATTAGTGTAAGTCATTTGATATATGCTAAAATAAAGTCAGTCAAGATGGTTGCCATCAACTCTATATAGCCACACAACTACCACATTCTTTTTAAAAGTTAGGAAAGAATTCTCATTCTAAAGTAGGCCGTATTTCCAGAATGTAGAAGCTTAGTTTCCCTCCATGGCTTATAGGGACTCATTAGGCTATTACTTCCCCCATTGCTGATAATAATGATATAGCCAGACTCATTCCACTTCAGAAAAAAATATTTAAATAAAGTGTCTTCAAGCACAAATGAGATGCAGCATATTTACATTTTTATTTGATGAAGCCTGTCCCTGCTATCTTTGTTCTTAATTTGGTCTCAAAAGAATTAGCAGTAAGAGGAAAAGTAGTTTGTAAATATGTATGAAATCAAATATAGAGAGTAAGCTAAAAGGTATTGACTGCCAACAGAGCTTAGCTGCAGGAGGCAAAATTTTCTCCATAGTTTTCTTCTTGGCTGGAAACACATTGCCTTCTATCTAGATTATTTAATCCTCAAAATGCACATCAAAGCTTCCCATCAGGTGGCACATGTCTTTATAGGCGGTTGAATGTCAAAGATCTAGCTTAAAGATTTTTGAAAAATGTAAAAACATAATAGATCCCAGATAATAACACAGCAGTGGAGCTTCTGTCATATCCCTTCCAGCAAAGCACCAGCCTCCCAGGCTGTGGCTAATCTCTGTGGCAAGGGGAAGAGCACATTCTGCCCCTGGGCAATGTCTGACGCGTCTCCAACTGCCAGGAACGCAGCGCTTAAACTGGGTTCCAGACCCAAATTAGTGTGTTACCAATTTCAGCCCCTCTCCACACCTGTGGCCGAGGAGAACTTCGGACCATAAATTCTGTCCTGCTCTCATGCCCACTTAGGCAGGGAAACAACTTATACAGAAATATGTGAGAGAGACATTTTTCCGTCCTTCTATGTGAAGCAAAATGCAGACTTCAGAGCTAGCTATCCCTTTTTCCGACTCATTTTTCAATCTTTGGCAAGGACAAATTGCTTGTCATGATTACATCAACTCCTTTAAATGATTATATCATTGTGAGTTTAGTTTAAAAGCCCTTTAACACATTTATTTTGCACTTCAAAAGTTGGCTTTTATCTTAGAAAGACAGCGAAGCATATGGAAAGAGACAAAAGCCCCTATATCAGTTGGAATGTGCCATACACAGAGGGACAAGGCAGTTTAGAAGGTCACATGCTAGGTGTAATAGAAACTGCCTGGAATAGTTCCATGGTGGGATCAGAGTTGTTGTATTCACTTACATCGAAGATGTTTAGAGGAACGAACTGAGCCTTTGCCTTTTTCTTGAAAGATGTAACAAGGAGTTAACTCAGAGTCAACACTTTCATGCATATCATCATCATCATCATCATCATCATCATCATCACATCACCACCTAACCCCTCTCCACCTCTTAAAGAGAAATGTCTGGATGTTTTTTCACATTTGTCAGTTTTCTCTGGTGTGTAATTTGCCCACGGAATATGCTCTCTAATATTCTAAAGAAAATTAGAATCTCTGAGGAATGCCAGCTATCAAGCACCTCCCCTTAATTATGCTACCCCAAACCCCTTATCATAATCTGCCCAGCAACTAGACACTTTCAGCTACCTCTGGGGAGAGATCATTACAGTGTATTAATTCAAAATTCCTGGTGATCTGGGACTCCATGAACACCATGCGGCAGTTGTATTAAATACATTATTTAAGTCTGTAAAGTATTTGGGGATACATTTTGGCATAAAGACAGTACATAAAATAAAGTTTTATTTTATTAACAGAATCATATGGGAGAAATGGGCCATGATGTTCCAGGTTCAATTTTAAGTATGGCTCTGCATTTGGCCAACAACCACGTTTCTCCTCCCTGCTTTTTCTCAGATGGCTGCTTAATTGTCTTCTAATGCTTACCAGGAAAGGAAAACAGGTTGAATATTTTTCAGGGCCCTTGATGTTTTTGGGTACTCCGGTGATTTTTAACAAAACTGCTTCCACGATGCTGTATTCTTTCTCCCTGCGAACATTACTATACAGAGGGGAGAGGAACGGTTAGGAGTCCCTCGGTCTGACAGACACCAGCATTCTCACCCTGATGGCTATTTGCATCTCTGCCCAGCTTGAAAATGTTGTCTGTTGTGCCAACACAGCTTCCTTACTTGTAAAAAATGCTTCTCTCTGTTGGAGGGCTCAGAAGGATACTCTTCATACAAAATCCCTTACAGAACCTCCAATCCCTGTGGGGCATATTCTGGTGGTTTATGGTAGTGATGAACTGTCATGGTTCCTCCTTAGTCTGTGAGATTGGGACCCATAGAAATGGCTATGACTGTTACTTTTCTCTTTGGGGATTTGCCCTTTTTTCATTTGATTGGAGATTGAGACTGAGCTTTGTTACAGAGAATTATCCGGTGGCAGCGGGTTGGGGAGATAAGTCTTTGTTGAGACATAAAACACATACAGACAAAAGTGTGAAAAATTGAAATGACAAGGTTGCTGGGCTGTTGTTTCTTAAGTTCGGTCAAATGTTCAAACATTAGAAGCAAGGTACTCTCTGGCTTGCTGCTGTGAACTCAAATGAGTCTATATTGCATGTTCCCACAGTGGAGATGCTATATGATTATATCAGAGGTACATATGCCAACCACTAATGCAGTGTCCAGGACTTGCCTTATCTTAGTGTCTATTCTGACTTGTATAGAAATAAGGTGAATGCTAATGTATAAAAAGCTGGGCAGAAAAATCAAAGGAAGTCCGAGTTTCTCATTAACTATTGTATAACAATGATTTAATTCTATTTTAATGGTTTCTCACACAGCTGCAGCCATAGGGACTCTATGAAGAACAGAGGTGATAGTTGTGTCTGACATTTTTAAAATTCTCATTTACTTCAAATAAGACTGCTACATTTTTAGGCCTCAGGTTTAAGATTTCTGAAGCCCAAATGACATAAATTCACATGCCGAGTAGAATGTGTTAAATACAAAAACAAATTATAATAAAAGCATTCAACATCTTCATTTTAGAAAGAAAGCAGTATCTGCTTTACCTACTGGTATACCTAAACTGGTTCTCTTATAGAAAGAGAATCTGTTAAATACTATCATTTACCTTCTAGACATGTTTAAAAAGTTGTGATTTTATTATTTTCCCCTAGCTATAAGTAACTTTATCTTCATAAACATGATTTGAAATACTGTTTATTTTAATTTCAAGGTTCTTATAATTCTAAGAGCCAATATTAATAAATGCTATGAATATATCATTTATATTGGATATTATATTGAGTATATTTTATAAAAACAGGGTTATTGTTAGTGTGTTCTTTTAAATACAAGGTTAACATATAGCAATTATTTCCTGAAAAGGCAGAATTTTGATTTAAATACAGACATTTTAATTAAAAAAACCCATAAAGTGATATAAAACATTGGGATTTTTATTTTGCAATGACAAATAACAAAGCTACATCAAAATATTAATAAACACATGAACATTCTGGTAGAAATATTCTACTAACAAATAAAAATATCTATTGGCATAAAGGTCAATTTAAGGCCTAGAGGACACAACTTTCTGATAAATTTTAATATTATCCCTAACCTTTCTACTCTTAGATTTATTCAAATTTCAAGTCTTAAAGTAGTATGTCAACACTGCTTTGTAAAATATTTTTAGTGTAAGTCAATAATTCTTCATTTGATATATGGAAAAATAACGTCAGTCACAATGATTGTCATCGATCCTGTATATCCACACAACTATTTTATTTATTCAAATTTCAATGTTTTTTTAATCAACAGAAATTACATTTATTCTAATTTCAATGTTTTTTAATTGACAGAAATTGCATTTAATTTTTTCCCCCGTTTTTTGAAACTGCCGGCCTGACACCTGAGGTCAGGGTCTCGCCCTGCTTTGCTCTTAATCTGCTAAGTAGTAAGTCTGCTAACCTCTCTGGGCCGAGATTCTCTCTTCTTCAACATTAGATGATTCACAGTAGATTTTTTAAACCTCTTTTCCATTCCCGTTCTATGACCCTGTTCTCACATTTTCCTTGTCAGATTCAGGCAACCTTTTGGACAGGGTGTTGTCCTCTTAAATGTTAGTATAAGAGATGCTGCAATCTATTCATTGTAATTTTAGCCTCTTAGTTATCAGCTAATAAAAAGACATCACAGTGATGGCAAATCATCTCAAATTGATCTAAAAAGTTTTAAGCTGATTACATTCACTTTCAGAACAAAAAAGGAGGCATTTACTAGTACATCTTGTGTTATGTTCTAAGGATTACCATTAACTTAATTTTATATTATGTTAGTCATTTAAAATATGCTAATCATTAACAAACTAACTCTTTGTGACATTTAACTGGTATATTTTAATTAAAAGTGATGGTAAATTCTTGCCCTAGCTGGTTTGGCTCAGTGGATAGAGCATCAGCCCTTGGATTCAAGGGTCCTGAGTTTTATTCTGATAGAGGATTTGTACCTTGGTTGCAGTCTCGGTTGCACATAGAGGTTTCCCTCCCTCTCTCTGTCTTTCCCCCGCCCTTCCACTCTCTCTAAAAATAGATGGAAAAATATCCTTGAGTGAGGACTACTAAAAAAAAAAACACATCCTGGTAAAATCTCACTGAAGACTCCTAAATTCTCTTAGTAAGAATTTTGTTACATATTTGAAATTATTATTGATTATCTAGGCATATATTTTGCTTAGTATTTATATGGCAGCTAGTTGACCATGAAAAATGGGTGAAGTAAATAAGTCAAAACAAACCAGAGAAATTAAAAAAAAAATCACTCTTGATTGAACAACATTTATTATTAAAGAATTATTATTACATACTCTTTAGAAACTAGTAATATGAATAGTTCATAACTCTAACCTTTTACATGTGCTATTTTATTTAATGCACAACCTCATGAGGTACCACTAATATTCTATTATGCAGATGAGTGAGCTAAAGAGCAAAGAGGCTAAATGACCTGTCCAGGGTCACACAACTAAGTGGAGAGCCCAGAATGCCATTCACAGCCCGGGCTCTGAATCACTTGCCTCTGTCACAACCTCATACATTTTAAAAGAGTCTGTATTCACTGAAAGAGAGAGGACCTTCTTGACTGTCTAAAATAAAATGGTTCAGCTCCCTAATAGATGCCTGGATAAATTGTGGGCAGTTAAAGAGACATTTTTGTGGTTTTTTATTTATTTTGCTTTAGCAGTAGGAAAGGAAGGTGTGTTTAAAGCTCAAAACAAAACCCACTTCCTTGAGAAAATCCCATTGTTGTTGGAAGCCCCGAAATATAACTCGCTCCATTTCCACGTGTGCTGACGGGACTCGGCAGTGTGGATAGCTGCAGACGAGAGTGAACTCCAGTGAAGTGGCCCGATGCCTAACTATGCCAGCAACAGGAGTTGTAGCTGTTTGTCTCTTGCTACTTGGCAGCATTTACTAGTTCCTGACTAGGATGCCATGCTTAAATTATATGCCCACAATTTGTGTCAGGAGAGATAATCAAGGGGTTCCCCACAGTGGGTTTCGCTGACAAGATTAAAATGTTCCTCTGTTCTCTAGTTCCCTCAGTTGCACTTTCGTGAATCTCTTGGAGGACCATACAGTTGTGTTTCCTAAACGGGAAGGTCTTCTAAAACTGTTTTTTTGTTTGTTTGTTTTGTTTTTTGTTTTGTTTTGTTTTGTTTTACTTAATGTTTCTTGTTGGCACAATTCCTTTGAAATGTCCTTATTCTTTTTGGACAATTACCCCAAATCAAATTTGAAACTACAGTATATATATATATATATATATATATATATATATATATATATATATATATATATATGCTATGTGAATCTTTTCTGTTATTTTGATGCTTTATAATATTTAAATTAATCAAAGAAAATAAATAAACATTGAGTTGCACATAATTTTGTTTAGTTATAGTCCACTTTTAGTTCTGTGTATAAATGGGATGTTTAAACTATTAAAGTTTTCATAGCCATGGAAAGCCGATTGTCTATTTTCTCCTATTCAGTTGTTTTGTGAAGTCATAGAGAAGTTTAGGCTCCTGGTCATAATTTACCATTGCAGAGAGCAAGTTCCAATCTTGCTCATGTCACCGTGAGGTTGGGTGGGGCTGTGAGTAGAGACAGGTTGCACAGGGAGGTAACACCCCAACTTCAGTTTTTACGTGGAGAGTTACATTGAGCTGCTGCTCAGAAACCTACAGTATTATTAGCGGGAGCATCACTTTCTTTTTTCCTCACACACCAAGCATGATGAAATAAAAAATGTTCAAATAAAAATATGTGCTATAAATATTAGAGCTCATGCAAAATAGTCATATTTGAAATACAGCCAAATCTCTTTTAGGATAGTAATATATATTTCTTCAAATAATATCTAGCTTCAAACAGAATCAAATAATGGACATAACCCTTTTACATCTGAAAATGAAAGCACCGTGTCTCCTTTCTGACACATTTATTTTAAAAAAGTCTGAATTGACCTATCTATGCAAATTCTCTCCGACTCTCTACCGCTATATTCAAGTTGACCGGAAGTACAAAACATACCAATACTGAGGCTGGCAGAGGTGGATTTGTAGGAAAGGTGATTTTGTTAGTGTGAAGAGAAGCGCTGATAAGAAACAATACAGCCTTAGCCACTTGCACCAGATGAAATGTTTAAAAAAAAAAAAAGTTGCTAACTAATCACCTTGGATTCTTTTGGAAAAAAAAAAAGGAAATTGTAACTAGAAAGAGTATAGAACTTCTGTGAAACTTCAAAAGGTACAGCTGGCTGGAGAATGCACCAGTCCCCTGAGACTGAGGATAAAAACCTATAAATGCTCCCTCTAAAGTCTTTTCTCCTGACCTCATGCCAAGGTTAAGATAGAAGATTTTTTTTTATGACTTTGAAACAGAGTTAAGGTGAAAGAATTTGATGAAAACAGATGAGAAGCAAGGGCCCTGTTCCATTACTCAGGGGAAGCATCTGAGTGGAAAGGCCAGCCGCTGCCACCCCAGTTTTCTCCCCTCTGCATCGGAGTTGGTGTGTGATTATTGTACTAGCACCTTTAACTCCTGCAGTTATGCATGCAAATCGGCGAGTTCTGACTGCGCTGGAAATGGGGAAAAGGCGAGAGGAGGCGCGGGGCTCCCATGTTTCATTCACAGCATCTCTTCTTCAAAGCGGCCCTGTCCTCTGCCCTGTCTAAAATAAGTGCCAGGAAAATATGGCAGAGATTTGTGGAGAACAAAAATATTGCAGCTAATTTCCAATGGAGGCTAGAGACTACCCGGTGATGTGTGCTGTGGGGCTGTCTGTGGCTACCCCATGCCCGGACACACTTCCTTTCATCCGGGATGCTGTGCTCAACAATAAAAACGCCAGTGAAAGAGTGACACCTCTTTAATCACATTCTGAACTGTATTTGTCTCCTTCTCCCCCCTCACCCCTCCTCACCTCTTTTAATCTTATTCTTTTGAAACAGGGAAAATAAAACTAACAATTTTTTTAAGTTTACTAAAAGGAAGCTTTAATGATACAAATGAGTGAGATTTATATGTTCTTTCATATTCTCAATGTGTTTCTTAAAGAGAGCAAAACAAAATAATGAACCTAAATGTAGGCTTTTAGAACGTTGCCTTTGTAAATTACGTAATGTTTTTTAATCTTTTATATCGGACTCCCCAGAAGGTCACTGACATGTGATCCTAGAGGGATTCGCCTGAATTTCATAGCTCCCCCTGGCTGCTCCCCCAACTCCCATCTCAGGTAATAATGTTCATAATTTTTTTGAGCCAATGGATTAAATCTGCCCATGTTATTACTCCCCATACAAATAACACTAATTTTAAAATCTAATTTAAAATATATACACTGAACTATTATGATGGGGTTCAGGATAGAAAGCAAGCAGATGTCTAACATGGAAATGGAAGAAAAAGGCAACCTGTATTAGAAGGGAGAAAGTAAGGTAAGCTTTTCCTTCTGATTTGTGTTTATTGAGGAGGATGCCTCTTCCATTTGGGAGACAAGCCAGTAGGAAAATTTGTTAAGGAGACCCAGGGTATATGCAAAGAGGTGTGTATTGTTATTTACTCTGGCAGGAGATCAGCTGAACTGTATCCTGCAGATACTCGAGGAGATCCCCTTCAACCTGCCGATGATACATTTTGCTTTCAAGATTTTGAAGCTTAACCAGTAAACAGTGCACACACTGTCCCGGGATTTGATTTTTATTATGTGACTCATGCCAAGAAGGAATCATCCCTAACATTTTCTAAGGGTGGAGACCAAGCAAACCAAAGAAAAAGGGTGCAAGGAATGGGAGATGACTAAATGAAGCAAAGAGAGGCTGACCTAAAAGAAAAAAGATAAGAAAAGAAAAAGGGAAAAAAAGGGGGGGGCGGGAGAGAAAAAATAGATCTGGCTTTAAATCAGTCTCCTTTCAAATAAGATCGGCGATTGTAGCACTTGAGTGAGCTTCAAGCCCCATGAGGAAGAGACAACACTGCCTGCCTTTAATTGTTAACTCTACATTATAGGGATCTTTGTCATAAAACTAAAAGCTGTTTGACTCAAAGCAGAATCTTTGCACATGAGATTGCACAGGTTGTGATGAGCCTGGAGACTTAATTACTTTCTTGCATCAATTGAAGGGGATTCTCTAGGTCAGGCTTATGGCATATTGATGGGAAGCAAAAGAAACCTTACACAAAATTAGCCTCCAGTGCGCTGGCTTCCCAGACACCCAGCAAGGCTTGAGCTCTGTTCTACCTTTCACATTTTCTAACTCCTCAGGAGCAATATACTTACCATGCACGGCTGATGCTGAGTTCAGTAGGAGATAAGGGGGGGAGAAGGGGATGAGTCATGCAAAAGACTAGCTTTCAATTACTATGGTAAATTATTATTATTATTATTATTATTATTATTATTTTGGCAAATAAACAAACAAAAACAACAACCACAAAGCCTAATCTAAATCAGTGGCCATACTTTCTAACGTGAGAATGTTACTTTGTTAAATTTGTTTCATTGTCCAGGGCTGTGTTTGCAATTGCCTGCAGTTTCAGAGAGGTATTTTGCTTCTCCTATTTAGTGTTCCTGGTGGTTAAGTGTGTAGGATTACTTAGTCTTAAAAGTGACTTGTTTAGCAAAGCCTCCTTTAATAACATGTGTGTAGTTTTATTTCACTAAATATAGAATAAATTTGGAGTTTGAGAAATGCTTTTTATGCAACAATGGTTACAAAGTTCTAAATGCCGGATCCTTAAGACAAAAGATACTGCTGGGTAACTCCAGGAGAGTCAGTGACTGCTTGTTGATTTCACTGAGGGAAACAGCTGGGAGTTGCCCCAATGCTGTTCTGTCTCCATCCCTCTCCCTTTCTCTACTGCCGCACGGGGTCTGATCAGCTTTTGCAGCAGTTCTCTATATTCTAAGGCAGAGGAAGCACGTCAAGGTTGTCATCTCTGGTCAAGAGAGTAGTTTGTCAGAAGAGTTTTCAACTATAAAAGCATCAGTAACTCATCAGAATATTTGTTGTGTGTTTTTGACAAAAGAGGCAAATGTCTGTCAAGAAAAATCTGGGGTTTTCCTTGCCTTCCCTGAGGAACACACAGTTCGCCTCCAATAGCCGTAGACTCCAGAAACACTGTGCAAAATAGATGTATTGCTTCCCAC